>MU226778.1:1237524-1248058 GCA_018584345.1 Thuja plicata | reverse complement strand
AAGTAGGGTTAAGGAAATCAACACAAATAACAATTAACAATTCAAACCCCCCCCCCCTATCAAAACTTTTTCATCTTTACATCTCCTAAACCCCATTTTTCATTTTACAGTATCACAAGGAATTTTGCATTGTACTACACGCATATTGTTACAATATGTAATTCACTATATTGTACTCGTCAACATTACCCAAATATGTAAGTCGAGATGTTTGTAAGTTGTTATATCTACAAGAAATATTTCTTTTTGGGGGGCAAGATGGAATGTTTTCTCCACCCGACTTTTTCCTACCGGTGCCCCTAGTGAGTCGGGTTGTAAAATAGGTTTAAAGTCAATAAAATAACTTGGAAATTATCTATTATCTATATATAAAAAAAAACATTTCAATAATATATATTTGACTTTGCATTATTGACTTATTTAACTTTAAATTTATAATTATTATAATTATTTATGTCTATGTTGTGAAATTAAAATTAAAAAATTGTTAATAATAATAGATCAATTTATAATTATTTTTGCTCTATAAAATTTGATTTACCGTACAATAATTATATTTTGAATATTTATCTTCTTTTTTTTAAAGCCAAAGCGGACTAGACACCATATATATATATTAATATAAACTAATTCAAAGACTCACCTGTAGAAGAATCAGGAAGAAACCCCAGAATCATAGTCATATACATGCAAAGAGATTATAAGCTTATTTACATATGGTTTTCCTTATGAAAACCTCGAAACCATACATGATGTTACAATATCTCAAAAACCCACTAATTGGGTAGATACAAAACTGGATCGAGTTACAAACCAAAAACTCAATAGATCCATAATAAACTCGGTTATAGTATAATAAAAACACCAAACAACACAAGAGTATCGTTCATCCATGGGAGAGGATGCACGCTACACAAAATCCCATGCCAGCTCCCAACCCGTTGGCGGAGCCATAGCAGACACTACATCCCAGCCATCATGCAACATTTGATCTACAAGGGGAATGGTGGAAGATTGAGTCAGAGAGAGAGGAACATTCAAGTCTGGTACCAGTTTAGAGGAACCGGGAGGAAGCACCTTACAAGATGGTTTCAATGGTGACAGCTGAACCAGAGGGAGCGATGATATCAAAAGATCCAACACCGCATGCGCTATTCTCCTAATCTTATCCGCAAGATCTTTCCCAAGAACCGGAGACACAATCTGCAAGTTGTTGCTAATAAGTCGATAACTATTTTTCTCCATCGCCCATTTAAAACAATCATATGCCATAAGATGTTTGTGGCTTATCATAAGGTCATGGTGAGAAAATAGACCACCAATCAGCACTTTGCTTGACCAAAATTCATACTTCTATAGTGCCTCCATAAGTCGAGTTTCTGAGATAAACTGAGGATGAACTATTTTATTAGCAATATAAACAAATAACTCAACCGATTGTAGCAGGTCCAATTAGCTAGATAGAAAGATTGATACCAGTTGCGATGGGAATACAACTATTTTTGTCCTTGGTGAGAGCACATTTTCACCAATAACCCGACAAATTTCCTTGTAGTGAAGCATGGAATTGCAAATGAACACTTGTTCAAGCTCTGGGCCATGAATTCTATTGGGGAATGGAAGCTCAGAGGAAAGCGAGGATACGGAGACCCGATAGTTTCTGGGAAGGAGTTTCGTATGGTGATTACCACAAGTATTGCAGCAAGGAAACTCCATTTGCAACTTAGAACACAGCTAAATCTATATTCCATCTCTAGGAGAAATCTCAAAAAATACACAGCTTTACCAAAGGGCAGGGTATTTGAAGGCAGGGAATGATCAATCGCACTAAAGGGCAGTGTATTTGAAGGCAGCGAATGTACATTCAGATTTCATGACATTTATGGCAAATCTCCCATAATCTGTGCTTGGGGATGTAATCGTACTGGGCTCATTATAAATCAAGATGCTTGTCAGTTAAGCCACACATACCTCTTTACGAAAACATACGAAACTTGCAGGAGCATTGTACTTAGGCTGATCTGTTAATTAACAATGATGACATATGATTGCAGGGTGGTGCTTCAATTTGTACTCCACAAATAATGCATTCATTGTAGCAACATCCTACTACACTTTCTCATAGACACAACACTTAGGGCAGTTGGTGCGTTGTCATTTACACCCACCAAATAATAAATCCAAATGGCAGGCTGTACTTTGGAATGTCTCACTTTCGCATGTTTGAACTAGGGCTATCATATTATATCTTGTCCAATTTGAGTATGTCTTGAATTTTTACATCCTATTTTGTGATATCATTCGGGTCTAGCGACATTTCGTCATGCCCATCACACCCTTTATTTGCTAAGTGATCTGCCAGCACATTCCCTTCCCGCAGTGTGTGTAATATGAATACTTCTTGAAATGAGTCTAATAATTTCCAGATTTGTTGTAGGATGTATGTAAGTCTCCAATTGTGTGATACATGATTAATACATGCTTTGATTATAATCATCGAATCACCTTCTATATGTATCTGCTAAAATCGTCCAGTTTTAGCCAGTACTAAACCTGCAAATAGTGCCTGGGCTTCTGCCATATTATTTGTTCCAAATGGGAGTGGGTAGCACTTAATTGCTAACAATGAGCCTAGATGATCATGAATGCATACTCCTGCACCTGAATTACCCAGGTTTCCTCTTGAAGAACCATCAAAATTTATTTTTACAACCCCTAAAGATGGCGACAACCATTTGACTGAAGCTCTGTTATTTCCTCTAATAGATGTTGTTTGGTGACACCAACCAAAAGGTACATGTATACTTTTCCATTCATGTAATATAGAAGAGTCCCAAGGTGTCATGACTAGGTTATATCTCATTTTACTGTGACTAGCATTTACTAGTTCAGATATAGACTTTTCCAGCTCTGATGTAACTATTTGGATTGACGAAGAAGTTCTGCGGAAAATTCTTTTGTTTCTCTCCCACCATATTGCCCGCACTACTAACGCAAGTATGCATTTCCAAATAGCATAAAATAGGGATGTGGAATACATATCTGGCCACGACTCAAATAAGTCCCACAATTTTTATGGAAGTGGTGTGGAATACTAAAGTTTTCCAAGGGTAAAAAGCCAGCAATCTTGTGCAAATTGGCAATTTAGAAATAGATGATATGTATCTTCCTGTTGACTATCACACAGAAGATAGTTGAATGGTTGTGCTATGTTGAGTCTATGTAAGCGATCACTAGTTAGTGCTCTATTCTTTAGTACTATCCAAGCAAAGCAACCTGCTTTAGGTAGAGTCAGGTGATTCCAGTAGAATGTGTAGGCATGAGATGGTTTTGTGATAGTATCCCTCTATTGGATAAGTTTATATCCTTCTTTAATGGTGAAGTTACCATCTTTCTCGGGAGCCCAAATCAGTTTATCCTCCAAATTTGATAGGTAGACCGATTTTTGTGAAAAGATATTTTGTAAACGTTGAATTCCTTGGGGAGATAGTGGCAGTTCACGAGGATCTTTCCATATCACTTTTCTTGAGAATATGCATACTGCTGAAACATAGTCGTAGAGGTAAGTACCCCATTCATTTTCCATAGTAGCAACTATGACCTCTATATCATTCATTTGTATTAAAGGTGGTGCACCATTCCATGAATCTCGCCAGAATTTGACTGCTAATCCACTATTCACCTCCCAAGTAATGAAGTTACTATATTTCTAGAAGATATCATGAAGTCTCAAATGGCTGAGCCTTTTGGGGGGTCTGACACAGTGAGAATTTTGGCTGGATTAGTATCATCTAAGTACGTCTTTTACATAATTTGACACCATATGTTATGAGGTTTGGTGTACATTTGCCAAACTAATTTTCCCCTAAAAGCCTGATTGCATTTTTGAATATCATGTATCCCTACTCCACCTAACTGCTTTACCTGTGCCATATTTTTGAGAGAGACCAAAGGAATTTTCTTCCCACCATTCATATTTCCTGTCCATAGAAAATCTCTTATCAGTTTCTAGATGGTTTGAATTACCGAAGGGGGTGCTTTAAGAACTGATAAATAGTAGTTTGGGATAGCTGATAGTACTATTTTAATAAGTAAAATTCTGCCTAATAGAGAAAGCCACCTTGCTTTCCATGCTACTACTCTAGATTTAATCATATCAATGATGGGTGTCTAGTAGCTAATTTTGTTTGCCCTCATGAAAAATGGAATTCCAAGATATACAGATGGAAGGAAGTCAACTGAAAATCCTAAAAGATTGACAATCTTATTGGATACAATCTGAGTAGTGTTAAACATATAGATTTTAGACTTTAGGGGGTTAACTTTTTGATTCGAGGCTGCTGAGTAAAGATCCAATGCTTGTTTGATCTGCCTGGCCTCCGTGATATTAGACACCCCAAAGAGTAATGTGTCATCCGCAAAGAGGGAGTGTGTCACTGCAATGTATGTCTGACCAATCTGAACTCCTTTCCAACACCCTAAAGCATGCTTTCTCTGAATAAGCCTACTGAATGATTTTTCCATGAGGATGAATAACAGTGGTGACAAGGGATCACCCTGCTTGATTCCTTGTGTGGATGAAAAGAACCCCACTAGCACTCCATTTATCAATACTGAAAATCCAACACCCAATATGCAGGCCTTGATCCATTTACACCAACCTTTTGAGAACTCAAATTTCTGCAAGACTTTTAGTAGAAATGCCCAATTTACCCTGTCGTAAGCTTTCATCATGTCCAACTTGATGACAAAGTGTGATGTTTGACTATTATTAATTGAATGAAGAGCTTCATGTGCCACTAAAACACCTTCCATTGTTTCTCTACCTGGTACAAATCCCCCTTGTGGCTGTGAGACAAGGTTAGGAATGAGATGTTGCGTTCTGAGATATATGGCCTTTGTGATGATCTTGTAAATAGTGTTGCATAGGGAGATTGGGCGAAATTCTGCAAAAGTTTTGGGTGTCTTAACTTTTGGAATGATGGCTATATTTGTGGTATTAAAGATTTTTAACATGGATTTGCTTGATCTAGATTCTTCTATTACACCCAATAAGTCCCACCCAATCCAATCCCAACATGATTGGAAGAAAAGCACTATATATCCATCTGGGCCAAGTGCTTTGTCTGGAGGCAGGGAAAAGACCACACTTTTGAGTTCCTGGATTGTGAATGGAACCATGAGTTTTAGATTATCAGCTTCTGTTACTAGTGTAGGAATTGTCTCTAACAATTCATCCACTAGAGGGGCTACTGAGCCAGGTATAGAAGGAGGGCCTAGCAGGGTCTGAAAGTATCTGACTCCTTCTTGAATGCTTAGGGGCTCAGATAGTAGGCTGCCCATTTTAGCATTAGTGATAGTGAGGATATGGTTAATTGTTGTTTTTTGTTTTGTTGAGGCATGAAAGTATTTGGTATTCCTGTCCCCCTCCCGTAACCGTAATTCTCTTGATTTTTGCCTATAGTATTCCTCTTCTCTGCTACATATTTCCTCCCATTCCTGCATGAGGATTTTTTGAGTGGTGTACGAGTCCTTGTCCATGCCTTGTTTAATGATATTACTATATATTGTTTCCAGTTTTTTCTTTACTACTTCTTTTTCCTTGAAGATGTTCTTGAAGACCTTTTCATTCCATTTTTTAATCAAATTTTTAGTTTGTTTTAGCTTATGTGCAAACTGATGCATTTTAGTACCCTCAATATCTGGTGCACTATCCCACCACTGTATAAGTAAGGGCAGAAAAGTTGGGTGTCGCAGCCACATTCTTTCAAATTTGAAAGATGGTCTATGCTGAAATCCTTGATTTGTTGTTATCGAACTCACATGCAAGCATGTAGGAAAGTGATCTAATCCTGGTCGAGGAATGATTTTAGATTGAATTGTAATGTTTGCTAATTTCCAATTTTATGATAGGAGAAATCTATCCAATCTGACAGCAATCTGTGAAAAATTAGACCTTTTGTTATTCCATGTGAATGTCCCATTGGATGGTTCTATATCCATAAAACTATTGTCTTTAAAAAAATTAGAGAAATCTTGAATAGTTCTCATCGGTGGAGAGATGCCCCCACTTTTTTCTAAAAATTTGAGGATAGCATTAAAGTCTCCACCCATAATGATATGGTGGTTTGTCTGAAGTTGGATCATATGTGTTAGTTCCCTCCACAATCTCTGTTTATCCAATGTTGACATGGGACCATAGACATTGAATAGTAGAAAATTTATGCCAAAACATTATATCTTGATGGCGTGCCAATTATCTTTCAATTGGAGTATCTATCCTTGGGTTGATTTAGGATCCCAGAGGACTGTTATCCCTCCTGATGCACCAGCTACTGGGCTATGGGCAAATTTCCACTTTGTCCACTTCCCAATTGACTTATCAAAGGACTCTGTTGACATCTTTGTTTCTTGGAGGAGTATCACATCCATTTTCAAAGAATCCAGCTCTTGCTTGATTCTGTTTCTTTTGTCAGAGGCATTTAAACCTCTGACATTCCAAGAGGCTATCTTCATTGCTGACAAGGAGAACACTTAGTTCTCCTTGTCAATCTTTTAGAAGGTGTGAATTTTCCATCCAAAGTTGATTGGATACCTGCTACTATTTCTTCATTAATTAAATTACTTTTGGGTTTTTTGCCTCTCTTTTTTGGCGTAACTTGAGGCTGGGACTGTTGGAGAGGTGTCTACTCAATTGAGAGGATGAGGCTATGGTTGTATGTCGGCTAGTGTGGCTTTGATTCAAATGCAGTAGTTTCAAGCTCCATATTGTTGTCCTGGAGGTTTTCTACTTGGCTCTCTTCTGAATCAAGAAATGTGTTATTCTGGATCCAGTCTCTGATCTGGTTAGTTAAATCGTCATCAAGTATAGGGGAGGACAACACTAAACTATTATTTTGAAGCCACCCAGTAGTGTTAATTGAATCCACGTCTCTGAATTGCTTAAGTAGGTTCTCATGTGAGTTGAGTATCAACTCATCAGATATGAATCTTTGGAAGAACCCATTATTGTCTAGGCCATCCTTCATATTGATGTCTCTTTCCTCTACATATACTTGTGGCTTCTTTGCCACAATGGCAGGTTGTTCAATTTGGACATATGTGACCCCCTTGTTTACTTGCTGATAATCTATTGAATTCTGAATAAATTCTGGAAATAACATTTCCTCTTCTTCTACTAATTCAATGTTGCCCATGGCATCCTTGAGAATATTGTCACTCTCCTCTATGAAGGGCCACTGAACATATGCTTGTGACTGCCCCTCCACAATGGCAGATTGGTCAATATATGCACGTGTAACATCCTTGTTTCCTAGCTGAAGGTCTATTGGGTTTTGATCATCTATATGTAACAGTACTCCCTCTTCTTCTGCTATTTCCTTTATAATTTTAGTAGCTAACTCTGTCAATAGCTGATATGATAGATTCCTCACATGAAGGTTCACTAGAGCCTCCTTGTCAAGTAAATCATGCGTAACTGGCATTTTAATTGGGGAGTCACGAAACATAAGCTGGTGAGCTAGGATATCCATATCTAGGTTATGCATTCCTTCAGGTTTCCAGTCTAATAGAGAGACCTTGTTGGAAATCTTCAGACACAGAAGTATATATCTAATTGCAAAATAGAATAAGATGGATGCCTCGTATGAGTGAAAGACCAAAGGTATATCCTTAACAGGATCTGCTGGAGGAGTTTGTGCATCCGTGTGCAGAGAGCAATGGGGAAACAATTGAATTAAGCATTGTAGAGGGTTTGTGTAGAGGTCCTCACACACCACCAACTATGAAAGAGACTGTGGTTTACACTGGGCTGTAAAATACCCTAGTTGGTGTTGGAATAACATGATAGTATTCTCGTCTTGACGAATAATTTCTTGCTCCCAATGCCCCCATTTTGATTTTAGGAAAATGGATTTTGGTAAACCCTTAGGCGAATCAAGAAGAATGCACACTCTAACCTCTCGATGCGGGTGCTCAAAAGGGATTAAATCATGTTTCACAAATATTCCAAGTCTATTGGCCATGATCTCTATTATATCCAGATCTCTGTATTCTAAGGGTAATTACGGTAACACAACCCAAATGGGGAAGAATAAAGGAGATCTACCATGAAGCTTAACAGTGGGATTCCATACCGAAGTAAAGAGGCCCAAACCTTTGCAAAACCAACTTTTATTCTTATGAGTAGTGTCCCTCATATCAACAGATTCAAATTTGGCAAAAAAAATCCCAACTCAACATTCAACCAGAAAATATCTGACAAGCCTGGCCAGTTCTATAAGGCCCAAGATTTAATAACATCAATAGATAGACCAGGTTTCGAGAATTTACCTATTAGATCTTTGTCGCAGAGATGTTGGACTTGGTCTTGAAGCAAGTGGCCTAGGAGAATAATAGTCGACAGGGAGTGGGGGTCATTACCCTGATGGAGATTCAGTGATTCTGAAGGTATCTGCAACTATTTGACCTGCCAAACTTGTGAAGTCTTTTTTGGATTGAAGGCTATCCACTTGGTTGTCCTTGCTAAAGTCAACATGTCCCGATCTAGGACCAGGAGAATAGCGGGTCGCAATAGGGGATCCAAGCGGTTTGCCTTCACATATATCAAATATTGGTTGCTTATGATTACACCGACTCTTACCCACCCCCTGTTGTCTGAAAAATTTACATGATCTATTGAACCAGGGTCGGGTATAATTTGAAATTTTTTCCCGCTCATTTCCCTTTTTGGAAAAACCCCCATTTGAAGAAGTAAGAACCTGTTTGAAGGATGTCTTATGTCTCTTGGCTGCTTGCTTTGACGACTCACCAACCTCAAAAGCAGATATGTCATTGCATCTGGGAGGATTTACTGATAGATTGGAGTCCTTCCCATGCGGGTGAATCTTACCTATTACTGGTATATTCTGCTCCTAGTGATGTTGTACCCCTCGTTGTTTAATTACAAGTGTCTTGACGTGAAACCTGGGGTTAACAAAGAAAGGTTTCGCCGGCTGGACTGTTACTTTACCTCTAAAAATCTTCATGAAATCACCCATTCTAGATTGGGGCATTGTATCTACTTTAGGCATATTCTTCTGAATGAAGGGAACCGACTGAAATCCAGAAGAATAAATTCGATGATGACTATTTGTTTTGTCAGATTCAAAATTATTTATTCGCTGCAAGCCCTTATCGTGGAAAAAATGTGCATTCTTCTGGCTCTACCTCTATAGCTTGCGCCCTATCTCAAAAACTTGCTCAACGCGGGTATGAATTCCCTGATCATAACAGTATCGGTTAAACAACTGGCTCTGTGATTGCAGCTGTTGTCTTCTGCCGTACGACTGCCATATCTGCCATCAACATTTATCTTAGTTCATGCAATATTTACAAAATTTATTTTTGATTTCATTAGTTTTATTTAAATTAAATATTTATGTTCTTAAGTGTTAATACAATATTTCTATTAGGCTCTTATTAATTACGTTAAATTATAGAAATAATATTGCTCTTAGTTAACAAATACAATTGTAATAATATAGAGATAAAGAATCAAATGTGGTGTTAACCCTGTCTCTATTTGCATGCCCCTCTCTTTCTCTCCCTCCCTCTCCCCTCCCCTTTTACCAATACAATAGGAGCATAATAGTGAAGCTTAGCTTATATATTACCCTTTCTCCTTTTGTTTGGTATGTGAAGGTAATGGCTAATTTGGCACCTCCATTAAATCACTCTCAATTTTGTATATCTACTTAAATAATTAGTTTCACACTTATATTGTCAAATATAATGTCATGTCATCATTTCTTTTTGCTAAGGTGTCCAATATGGACCTAAGAAAACTGAAGACCCATAATTGTGCACCAAGGGAAAGGCCCCATGCACCTCCTTATCTTATTTTGGTTAGCAACATATTTTTTTAGGAGTAATTTGTGGAGTTGGTGGCCTCATGCAGCTGCTAATTTTACTGCTTATTTTTAAGCTGATATTTTAATATTAATTTTTCACATAAAATTATTATTTTAAATGAATGACTTGGCATAGATCATCAACAACTGACACAACAGTATACTAATGTAAGACAATTAAAATACTATTGTTCGTCTGTTCTACTCGTCATATTTTCTTTTGTCAATTTATGTTCTTTTAGTAAGAGCACTCAAACAAAAATAAGAGTCAGTGACCAGAGAAGTTGGTCATTGCCCTAGGCACAAATTGCATCTGTCTTACATGACTAGGGTCGTCAGATTCTATCTTGGCTAATACAAGCTCAAATTCCCCTCACTAGTATAAATTATCATTTTCATAATCCTCTGAAAGCTTGGATTGAGCTTGTTTGTAACACAACCATTTTAGCCCCTATATAATTCTTACGGTATTTATTTCCATCATTTAAGAGATTTAAAAGTCCTAGATTTCCAGTCAATAGTACAAAATTGAGTACATGTAAAACATAACTAATTCAGGGTTACAATTACATTATTTGGTACTTAATTGAAAGTGAAAGTGAATTGTGTGTGTGCATGCGCGCACGCATGTGCCTGTGTGTGTG
>MU226778.1:1210560-1223720 GCA_018584345.1 Thuja plicata | reverse complement strand
CTCTCTCTCTCTCTCTCTCTCTCTCTCTCTCTCTCTCTCTCTCTCTCTCTCTCTCTCTCTCTCTCTCTCACATTCTCAACACAATAGGAGCATACTAGTGAAGCTTAGCTTATACGTTAGCCATTTATCCTTTTGTTTGGCATGTTAAGGTGATGACTAATTTGGCATCTCCATAAAATCACTCTAAATTTTGTATAGCTACTTAAACAATTAGTTTCACACTTATATTGTCAAATACAATGTCATGTCATCATTTCTTTTTGCTAAGGTGTCCAATGTGGTTCTAAGAAAATTTAAGACCCATAATTATGCACTAAGGGCAAGGCCCCATGCACTTGCTTAGCTTATTTTGGCTAGCAACATATTTTTTAAGGAGTAATTTGCAGAGTTGGTGACCCGATGCAGTTGCTAGTTCTACTGCTTATTTATAAGTAGACATTTTAATATTAATCGTTCACATAAATTTTGGAGGGGAAACTTGGTGGTAAAGGAAAGAAAAGAATATTTAGTAGCATATAAAGGAGGGAAATAAATTTATGAAGACACTTGGCGGTTTTTTTTCAATAAGCAGTCACTACTTATTTTAAGTCCCCCTTTTTCTTCACAGCTTATTTTCATTTCCTAAACAATGGCTAATTCACAAAATAGGAAAATATTCTATATTATCATTTTCCCACAATTTTAATTTTCCATGGGAACACTCAAACTGCTTAAATTTAAGTTGAAAATGCACTTCAGTAGTCGCATGGGGACATGGGGTAAGTCATGTTTAATGGTGCATTATGTGGCATGACATAATTGGTTGCTTTATTAGAATTACTAAAATATTTTGGGATTGACTCCACTATAAGCTTAGTTAGGAGATTTGTAGATCAAAGATGGTACGAGGAGGTCAGAAGGCTTTGAGATTGGAAAACCCAAAAAAAAACTTTTTTGGCTTATTATTCACGTACATTGTCCTTTATGGTTGTGACATGTTGGGAAGCAATGTGTCAAATTGTAATTGGAGACAACTAGGAAAATTTTAGAAACATCAAATCACAAGCAATCTCAAACTTAAAAACACAATCCCATATGAAATTCTTTTGGCTAGAGCACACATTTTTCCATTGGAGGCATCGTTGATAACCCAAATAATAAGTTATTTTAAATTTTTTTTGAAAACATGGATAACCATTATTGTTGCAAAATGGTTACAAAGGAGCTTCTAAACCATAGGAATAAAACTTGGATGAGGCAAAAAAAAATTGGATGAATAAGTGGGGCATCAACTTGCAAGAATGTCCTAACGACAATGAAGAAATAAAAATTTAAGTGACCCAAAAATATAGAGCTACCATGTGGTCAAAATAGATTGGACAAAAAAACAACATACTAACATCAAACAGTTTAACCTAGCTAAGGATCATGGTTGAAAAATATATTTAAGGGTTGCTATTAAAGGGAAGTTGCACAATTGAAAATGAGATCATGTCATCTTAGGTGTTAGATTAGTAGGTGGAAGATACCGAAGGAAACTTGGGAAGAAATAGCTTGCATATTTTACAATAAAAGAACAATAGAAACATAATGACACTTCATCATGGAATGCCCAAATTATGATGATATTTGTACTCAGTACGAAAAGAGCTTGGAGTTTGACAATATGTACCAACTCTTTGAGGAAGAAAATATTAACTAAACGACCAGCTTCCTTTTCAAAATTAATAGTAGAAGGTTTGACATGTAAAAAGCAAGAAGACAACTTAAGGATGTTTTTCTCATCCCATAGGTTTTTAAGTCTTGTGGACATCATTAAAATATTTCATTCATTTATCATTCATTTTAGGATAAGTACTGACATGACACTTTTTTTTGCTCCACTAAAAGGCTAATGTCCAATTACAATCCCCAATATTGGACACCGCTCCACTAGTCTATGTGTGACATATTTGCTTAGAAGTTACTAATTATATGGGTATTGATTGCTATAATTTATCATATTTTAGAATTTTATTTTTATTTTTTATTTTTAATCTTAGATGAGAATAATGAGGTGTAATGTATTTGCGTATTTGTTTAATCTTACAATTTTTTTAACTTGGGCTCGTTTCCCTTTTCATTAATTATTGTTAATAATTTAATAATCCTTTAAATTATTTTTTACGTATTTTATGAACATCATCTAGATCTATAAAGCTCCATCTACATGATATTGTTAGAAAATGATTACATCAACATCTATAATAGTAATAGATAAGCATATTGCACGGTTGTTTACCATCTTTGATCTTTATTTAGAAGTCATTGAATTGACCTATATGAGGATTGAACTAAGAAGAAAATGGTCATTGTTTAACAATCTCCCTAAAGGAGATTGTAAATACAGTCAATACATTGTTGCAATATTGACCATAAGACATTTGGTCTCATGATTTTATCTATTGTCATTGTATAGTCCTAAAAATAATTTAGCGCCCATAATTGGATGCTTTAGGACCTATTATCCCTTGTTTGGCAATTTTGAGGTCGGAATGCCTGTTATGCTTGATCCTAGAAACTTATATTTTTCCCTTTACTCTTTTTTCTTCTTTCTCGACATCCCCTGTAATTCTGGGCTCATTTCCTAGGGTACAAGTCACCAATGACATCCTTTCCCGGGCATTCTAGGCCCAAAATTTTCCCAGAACCCGATGTCAAGGTTTTAGCAAGATTTCTTGATTTATGGTCAACCTAGATCAAATTTGAATCTCAAAATGAGGGTGTAAAGTATAAAAGGGTCACTCATCTCCTCGTTTTCCATCCAAAAATCATATGCAAGCATTCTAGAAACCAAGATATCAACTTTTCAAGCAAGCAAGAGCAATTAGATTCAAGATTTGAAGGCAAGTGTTCCAATTCGATATCTCCAAGTCTCTAATTCTTCAAGGTCATTAAAATCCAAAGAAATCTTCTCCATTTTATTTAATTTCTTCTCCCATGATGGCCAAAAAGAGGAATTATCAAATCAAGAAAGAAGATCAAATCATTCATACATCTTCTCTCTCCTCTTTGCAAGTGTTTTCAAGCATATCAACATTCAAGATCTAGGAGCGACAATGATAAATCTATGTATTTGTGAAGGCATTATTGATTATAAATCTCATTCCAAGGTTAATATTATCACAAAAGTCTACACCCTTTCCTATATGGTGGTTAGCAACCTATGCGACCTCGTCAAACATCAAAACAACCTCCAAGTGTGGGACTTGACAAGCAAGGTTGAGTCTCTGGAGAAGGTCGACTTCCTTTACAATCTAGATGCACCTAACACTACTTCTTTTGAGGAAAAGTGAGAAGGATATACTGAAAGGGAAAAAATAGAAAGGGAAAAAGAGGTTATACACCATATTGAATGTTTGATCTACTATTTCTAATGAATGCACTTAACTTCAACAGAACTCACAAACTACACTATTCCCTATACTTATCAACCTTAGCATCAGAATGAAAGTCAACAATCAGCTAAAGAATGCAACATTTACATAACAAGATAAACTGATTAAGATTGACATAATCACATAGAGTTTTAGATGATGAAATGCGTCCAAATAATAAGGTAGAAAGACTACACAATCTATTTGGATTGGAATAGGTAAAACCAACAATTACTATTAAATAAGGCAAAAACATTTACATAAGAGAACTCTATAAAAAGATCTTGATTCTTGCCTTTATAGGGTTCAAGCATAACCTAGATTACACATGAGCTTAAAATCCAACTAGGGTCGTGTTACAGAAAGGACCAAAAGAAATTTGATCTACAAGCAAGTAGAAAGCCATTAACTGATAAGAAGAGGCGAAATGAATGCTCTAATAGTTGAAAAAATATGCTCTACAATAATTATGGCCTTGAATTCACCAGGTTGTGTCCTTGGTGAAATGTAGATCTTCTGAGAAATATCTGGAAGTGTAAATGAACACAAGAAACTAGAAGATCATATTAGACCCTGAAAGTAATGGTGTCAAATTAAAATGGATGACAACAGAGAGAGGTCCCTAAAAGTTGTTGAGAGTAGTAAATGCTCCATTTTGTTGACCCGTGCTACTGAGAACCCTTTGAAATCATCCATATTGTTGAAACTGAGCTAATCAAATAGAACCCCATCCACCATAACTTCCAATCTGATAGTAGTGCCATTTCGCAACCATGTGCTAGAACGAACCGCAAAATAGTGAAACTTCACCATTTTGCAACCCACCATTTCACCATATTGCGAAACTGTGAAAAGATCATTATTTTGCAAGCGACCATTTCTTTGAACTATGAAACTATGAAAGAATCACTATTTCACAACAGACCATTTATTTGTCTGATATCAATGAAACTAACTGAAGACTCATCAAAATAGCTAATTGTAAAATAGGTCACTGAAGAAAGGAATTCAATCTCCAATGAAACCTCTTACAGATGACCAACTAAAAACATGATCATTTTGGCAAGACCCAAAGATGTCTTACCGAAACATTTTTCCTATCAAACAAACAAGCCACCATCGACAAGACCCCATCTTGTTGTGTCAAAATAGGCCCTCCAACCCCAATGACATTCTATGTTGGATAAAAAAGCCCAACATTTATGGTGATCTCAAGGGGTATTTTCCTGCTAAATGTGAAAGATCAGTAGCCTTTTAACAAACCATTGGGTATCGAGTAAAACTGAGAACAAAGAACTGAACATTCCTACAACTGAACAAAACCACAAAACTTGCTATTTCTAGGAAATAATTATGCTTGTGCACTTCTTGGAAAGCTAAAAATCTATATTACTATGTACAATATTTACAAATGAAAACATAAAATGAATCCATTCATTGGCTTGTTGAAATAGATGCCCCTCCTTACAAGTTTTTGATTCATTTCATGCACTTCAAAAACTAGGCAGTGCAATAAGAATAACAAACATATCACAAATTTTTGAAAATCCATCCCAATTCTAAAAGAAATGAGGCTCTCAAGCACTAGGACATTCTTACCTTGAGAAAGACAAACTTTATCCTCTTTGTGATACCTACCCTCATGTTCTAAAGTAAAAATGACTAGGGTAACTTGTTGATTCATTTCAAAGCTAGATGCCTTATGGGGCATCCTCTCGATGGTATTGGATCTAAGATATCAACCTTAACCTCACTATTGTGATTTGTAATGATGGTATCCTACTGGTTTGGAAATGGATCCTCTTCCTTTTGTAAAGAAAAGATCTCCACCTCTTCATGTTGCTCATGAACCACTTCTTTGGGAGATACTAGTATGAAGTGAATCTCCACATGTTGCTACTACAACTCATGACCTTCTAATGAAGGAGAAGATGGCTTGATGTCTATGGATGATCAAAATATTTCCATCTTATCCAAAAAAAAATCCTCTTCATTAGATTCCTTTTTCTCTACTGCAGTAGTATGCATAGGTTGAGAGGCAGCCTCATGCATATCAGCATGTTCTTCCTTCAGGATAGAGTTATCCCTAGGATCCTCTTTCTCATCCTCCATATCATATAGGACTTCCTACTACAAAAAAATGATTTTTCTCTTGTTCTTCTTCTTGTAGAAGGCCCCCTGAATCTTGCAAAGGCTCAAAATTCAAGATTTGTTCCTCAAGGGCAGGAACAACTTTGTTGTCTTCTTCTTTTTCTTCCAAAAAAGAGGGGAGATCTGCGAATAACAGGAATGTATCCTCCTCTTTATGCTTAATATCCATCTACAAAGAGGGCTGAATAAATACAACCTTCTCAATATCCTCCGACCACTCTTTTGTTTCCTCCTCTAGGTTCTCTAGTTCTGGCCCATGTGAAAGCTCGTGAACAACAGTCTGCAACCCCTCCCAAAATGGCCTTTTAGGACCATCAACATTCCACACAACTAGTCCAACTTTAAAGAGTGAAATGGAAACATGGATTAAAGGCTAAGAGGGTAAATTTTCTTATATAGGGACAAGAGGAATTAAAATGACATGCTTTTGTAATGGAGGGGGCTCCCTAAAGCTTGGAATGATGTATTTAGGGGAAGGGGTTGCCTCTGCTTCTTGGGTCTACAAATGAGCTAACTCGAGCCTCATTTGTTTATCTACTACAACAACTTTCTTTGAAATTTTCTCCTCAAAATTTCTCTATTTGGCTTCCATTTCTTCTTCATATTGCTTTTTTTGGTCCTCTAACTGTTGTTCCAACTCAGCAACCTTACCCAGGTGTTGCTTTTGTTGTGTCTCCAACTACTTTCAAGATACTAATGTCGACAATTAAAGGCCCTGGTATGCCAGTTCCTCCAGTTGCATGTCTAACCCCTGTTGTTCTCTAATTTGATACAAATGTCCAGTACAACGCCACAACAAAGACCTCAACTCATTGCATCCCATATCCTCAAAATATAGAGGAATGCTTGCAATCCAAATGAAAACTATGCCTAGGATAGAAAACCTTCCACCAAGATCCGCAATATGATCCATAAGCCCATTAATGCCCATTTTAACCAAGACCTAAGCTTTTGTGGGAGGTTAGTAAGTAGGTGGAACGTACTGGTCATTTTATATTGCAGAGGTACCTGAACCGAAGCCAGGCTGAGGTTTAGAATGACATTGACAATATGAGGGTGTAGGGGCAGAAGTATCATGATATGGGGAATAAAAGGATGTGTCTCTATAAAAAGGCTCCATGTTAAAGCATTCAAAAAATTACAAATTCATAGAGAACTTGAAAATCACAAAAGATAAAAAATGATCTTGTACATACCAACACTGTGACTGCTTGAAACCATTAGATTTGCACTTGAATTCGCCAGGGTGTTTGATTGAATTTCCTCCAAAGGGTGATGAAATTGAGAATAACACCCAAATCCTTAGTGAATGAAACTTGAACTGGCTAACCAACAAACTTACGAACTAATTTGAATCTTAGTCCCACCGTGCGTGCCAAAAAATTATTATCACAAAATCCTGTGCCCTTATCTAGATGGTGGTTAGCAACCTAGGTGACCTCGTGAAACATGGAAACAACCTCCAACTATGGAACTTGACAAGCGAGGTTGAGTCTCCAGAGAAGGTCGGCTTCCTTTACAATTTAAATGCACCTTAAAGTACTACTTTTGAGGAAAAGGGAGAAGGATATGCTTAAATGGGAAAATTAGAAAAGTGAAAAGAGGTGATATACCAGATTGAATGTTTGATGATGGAAGTCCTCCAAGGTGTGCTTGCACAAACTCTATCTAGGACTCTACCTATCCTAGTCTTCTTAAGCTCCTAAGCTCAATTCCAGGACCTCCCAATTCTAGGACCTCCCAAGTCTTTTATCCAATGGCCTAAGACTTCACTAACTCAACATAACGAGTTGATCTTCTTGTGCTTCACCTTGGATGACAACTATCAATTAAATGTACCTCCAATCCTCACTCCTCCTTGGATAACTCCAAGCATAAAATTTTCATAATAACTTCATAAATGCTGCAAGGGTTGTGTCCACCATGAAAAAACCTCCTTGGCATCCCTCCAACTCCATTGGAATGGGTCTTCAAACTCCAATCAATCAAGTTCAAGATTGATTCTCCATTTGGTCCTATTAGGCCCAACCACACAATTAGCCCTATCCAGAGGGTTTTTCTGGATTCTTTCTTAAAATTCCATATAACCCCCCAAAAAAATTAGGATCCAGATACCCTTTTCCAAGACCTAAAATATTTTTTAGGTCTCAAAATCCTAGGTCATTCGTATAGTGGATTCCTGAGATGTAGGTCTACTAGGGCTAATTAGGCTAGAAATGTGCAGTCCACTGATTTATACCTATAAATCTATCTATATGGATTAACCAAGACCTATTCTCTTTGATAGGTATCTATAGGACCTTAAGTCTTCTAAAACCACACTTTTTTTGAATCTCTCATTCATTCCCCTGCATTTTCATTCAAATCTCTCCATGTCATGCACCTAATCGGGCTCTTTGGTCTCACCTAGGGCATGATCTAAAAAATAACAAACTGACACTTCTGACCTCCTAGTTGCATATTTACAATGTAAAGAGGCTCCACTACCATATTCATCCACACCTTGAATATTTCCACGGTTGGATTCTATGGGGGAGCCATGAAACCAAAATTCACTCTGTCTACTCCACCAACTACACCAATTACAAAACAATTTACAAAGCCTAACTAACCAACTCAAAACTACTTTTCCACTGAATGAAAAGTTCTTGAAACTAACTCTACAACACAGATCCAACACTGGAACAAGATATTCAATCCATTCACTAATGCATATACACCAAAAGAGTCGACTGTGCACTAAACTCAAAAAATAATGTTCTTCTTGCTATTCAAAATCTTTCATTACATCACTCATCCCTTGTGAAATGAGCCTCTAGGTATCTAAATATTCCTTCTCCATTTTTTTAGGCCACTATCATTCATATCCCTCCTCAACTTCGAAGGGAATCAAAAGTTGTTGATGTTGCATGCAAAATTTGCAAAATTGCAAATGTTGTCATGACAACATTATGGCATCTTTTACATTAATGCTCCAAACTAACTTTTATGACCTCTAACTTATTCCAAACGATGAATAAACACCATCTAGGCATTTTTAGGTACTTTTCTATCTTACCTAATTCTAGAACACTTTTAGACCCAATTTCCCACTTTTAGGCTTAAAATAGCACCAACTCCCAGAAAAGCAAAATCAACTAGATTAGATTGAGCACTAACTACTAATCCATCTAGTTAAACACTTTTCAAGACCTTATACGGTCAAAATGAAAAGCTAGTGACTTGGATAGGGTCAGTACAAGCCAAAATTGTAACAAGATAGGGAGTTTGCCTAGGTGCTCCTGCACCATTTGATCTACTATTTCTAA
This sequence comes from Thuja plicata, assembly GCA_018584345.1. NCBI lineage: Eukaryota > Viridiplantae > Streptophyta > Pinopsida > Cupressales > Cupressaceae > Thuja > Thuja plicata. The sequence goes on along the minus strand of MU226778.1, from coordinate 1,214,866 downwards.
TGAATGCACTTAACTTCAACATAACTCACAAAATACATTATTCCCTATACTTATCAACCTTAGCATCAAAATGAAAGTCAATAATCAACAGAGTCAAGTAAGGAATGCAAAATTCACTTAACAAGATAAACTGATTAAGATTGACATAACTACATAGAGCTGCAAATGATGAAATGCGTCCAAATAATAAGGCAGAAAGACTACATAAGCTATTTAGATTGGAAATAGGTAAAACCAATAATTTTTATTAAATAAGGTAAAAGAATTTACAGAAGATAACTATACAAAAATATCATAAAAAGAGATCCTAAAAAAATGTACATGAATTTCCTTTACAAGGTTCAAGCATAACACAAATTACACATGAGGTTAAAACCCAACTAGGGTCAAGTTACAGAAAGTACAAGAAGAAATTCAATCTGCGAGCAAGTATAAAGTCATTAAATAAAAAGAAGAGGCAAAATGAATGACCTAATAGTTGAAAATGTGTACTCTACACTAATTATGGCCTTAAAGTCATCTCTTTGTATCCTTATTGATGTGTAGATCTTCTCAGAATTATCTGGAAGCGTAAATGAACACAAGAAACTAGAAGATCATATTAGACCTTGGAAGTAATGGTGCCAAACTAAAATAAATGATAATAGAGGCGGTCACTAAGAGCATTAAATGCTTTTTTTTGTTGACCCATGCTACTAAGAACCCCTTGAAATCATCCACATTAATGAAACAGAGCTCATCGAACAGAATCACAACCGCCATAACTTTCATTCGGATAGTAGCGTCATTTTGCAACCATGCAATAAGAGGAACCGTGAAATAATTTTTTTTTTTCCAATTCATAACCTTCTATTTCACCATCTTGTGAAACTGTGAAAAGATCACTATTTTTGCAAGGGACCATTTCTTCAAACTGCGAAACCGTGAAAGAATCACTATTTCACAACAAATCATTTCTTCGTCTGATATCGATGAAACTGAATGAAGACTCATCAAAATAACTAATTGGAAAATAGATCATTGAAGAAAGGAATTCAATCTTTAGCGTGACCTCTTGTAGATGACCAACTGAAAACATGATAATTTCGGCAAGACTCAAATATGTCTTGGCAAAACACTTCGCCTATCGAACAAACAAGCCTTCATCGACAAGACCCCAACTTGTTGTGTCAAAATTGACCCTCCAAATCCAATGACATTCTGATGGTGAGATAAAATATCCAACAGTCAACTCTTTGGATTCCAAGAATAATCAATCACCTTCATGGATTTGAGTGATTTCTACCTACGTTCATGACGGTTTATGCAAGGTAAATTAACAGTTTGCATTATTACATACTTTCCTTTATGCAATTTCATATTTCAAATTTTATTTCTATACAGGGGTTTGACCAAGGCAAATACATTTCCACAACCTTTTCCCTCATTTTTCTGTGTGCAAGAATAGGTTACAGAGCCATTGAATCAAGATTAGGAAGATCAGAAACAGTCATAACTCCTAAAAAAAATCCAGCCAAATTTGTTGGGTACAGGATGCCATTGGTGGCATGTCCCTAGGTATAGGTCGACTTTCAATCTATTCCTACCATTTTCTACTTATATTTGGCTCACAGGTCAGTCCTTTGCTCTGCTTTCTAGATCTGCAACTCTCCACTCATTTCGGGTATGTTTCTGTTTGTTATTTGCAATTTTTTGTACCTTCATCTAATTGGCATATAAAACACTTTAATTGCATTCATTTTACCATTTATATTTCTCTAATCACTCTCATTTTAGTGAAGGATCTTTGCCCCCAATTAGAGCTTGAGTCTCCCCTTGAACCTACTGAGGACATCTTCCTTCCAAATGTATGGTTGTAGAAAGAGGATGCAACTTATCTACACATCCATATGCGCATTCACTTTCCATATTCTTTCCAAATTATTAAAAAAAACATACATTTTTGGTGAACCTGACACTTGTTACATACTTTTGATTTTTTAGTGTAGTGCATAAAACGTAATAATAAGAACAAACAATAAGAAACTCTAACCTATTCTAACATAAATATGCACACCTAAAATGAAATGGTAAACATGCAAACTTGATAAAATAGAACATGAAAGTAAGTTAATATACTCAACACAATACATGCAAACCTCCTAAAGACCAAGTGTAAATGATGTTGATAATGGAGGAATGTGGTTTCTCACAAATCCTACAGCATAACAATGTATGAAAAGATGATGTATTGAATGAGGAGAGGGATCTAAATTTATAGACTTGTGAGAGAAATAGATGGTTGAGATTCAAAATGGGATGAAGGGTTAGGATTTCATTGGATCAATGAGGTGGAAATGAGGTGGAGGCCAAATAGGCAAGAGGGTTGACCATTATAAAGGGATGCATTTCTCATACATGTGTCAGCAACTTTGAGGAGTGGGACAATAAATGCCAAGTGGGGGACAATGTAAGAGTTGAAAGGCTCAAGAACTCTCAGACATGTGTGAGCAAAGCTCAAGGAGAAAGTGGGAGACAAATGTGTAAGACTTGATTGGCTCAAGGTAAGTACACATGTGTTGATGACATTATTTTTCCATAACTATGCAAAGAAGATCTTCGATAAACCTACACCGAAAGACAAGACAAGAGGAAACCAAAATTATAGATATCAGAGATCACTGAAAATTGCTAAGTACAAAGAAAACCGACAACACAGTTTTTTGTGTAAACCAAAAATGCAAAGTGAAAAGGATAAAGAGGAACCCAACAAGCAGTATATAGTGTAACCTGAGAGAACAGTCAAAGTGGAACCCGAGAGATAGTTCAAGCAAGGAACATTGAGAGACAGTCAAACTAATTTCTGAGCATAATCGACCGACAGAAACTGAAAGTTAGTTGAAGCCCGCAAAAAGTGGATCTGACTTCCACGTCAGATAAAACATTCATATTATATTTATAGAGTCTTGATTTGTTTTAAAACCATTACTTAAGGGAAAAGGAATATTAATGTAAACGTTTTAATCAATCTAACTGATTTAAAACATATAGACTAGGAGATCAAGGTAAAGTTGTAAACCTGTGATCATAGAGTTAATATTGTTTTACGTGAGACTTAATTAGGTCAATCTATCTTATAAATAGATGTTGTAATCATTCATCATGATGGCTGAGAGGATGAATGTATCTAACAAGCACATCTATGGATCAGACTGAGAGTTTCAAGAAGCAGAACAACAAAAGGTGAATTTGGTTATCAAGAACTAAGAATAGAGGCTACCGAACAACAGAGGTATTATTCAATCACAATAGGTGATACACTTATACATGTAATATTGAATGGATCTATAATCAACAATAGGAGATTGCATACACTCAAGACAAAGTGTAATTTTCTTACATTCTAACAAGTGAAGCAAAGTATAAAAATCCTTTTAAGGAAGGTGGATTTAACAATCCTATTATAAATCTCTTTACTGAGTGCACACTAAACAATGTTGCTAAAGCTCTTAATAGACTTTACCAGGTCTCCACAGATACTCCTAATAGAGTAGATCATCAGATGTGATCAAATTGTAAGCCTTAATTGACCCCTTCCAATCTACAGATAGTGAAGAATTTGTGAGTGTCATCCCCACTGCAGTTTTTACTTCCTAACAGGAGTTTTCTATGTTATCATCTATTGTGTTATGTCACTAGTAGAATTTTGCAAATAAATGACTACGTGACTAAAAAGTTTAGTCATGTGACTAAAATTTATAGTCACATGACCAAAACTGATCATATTTGGCAAATAAATGACTACGTGACTAAAAAATTTAGTCACGTGACTAAAACTATGACTAAAAATTTTAGTCACATGACCAAAACTGATCACTTTCTACTAATTATTTGCAATTGACAATTATAAATGACTAAATAAATGACCATATAAATGACTAAATAATTAGTCTCCCTTATAATAAAAATGACTAAATGAATGATTAATACTCCTTTACACATTAACATTTGATAATATCATATACTTATATTCTTAGAAGTTGCATTTCACCAATAATGTGTGTTCGCCAATAGACTTTTTGTGCGAACATTATTCCGGCCACTATTTGCTAATATCTCTCATGCAATGAGTGCTAAGTGTTATATTCATTCTCATGAGAGATTCCTTCTTGCGAACCACTACTCATGAAACATGGGTCAATGAGTTAGACTCAAAAACCACACAATTATATCATAATTTGACCTCTAGAAAATATCTCATACTTAGCATATACAACTATTTAAATAGACTTAAATTGAAAAATTAAAGATAAAAGACCATTTAAAA
>MU226778.1:1189564-1210510 GCA_018584345.1 Thuja plicata | reverse complement strand
GAATGTAAATCTAAAATAATTAAAAATATAGTTAAAGAATTAATAATTTATAGCTTGTAATTTAAAATATAGTTAAAAATATTGATAATTTATTAATAATTAGAAATATAATTAACAACATTAAACAATATAAATGTTAATTTTTTAAATAAAAATTGTAAAGGTCTTAATTCACATTTGGAGGGAATTTTAGCCAATTTGGTTTTAGCGTAAAAAGAGTTGGAGGGAACTTCAATCATTTTCCAAGCCAATATGCACCTTCTCGCTCGCTCTAGAAAGCCTATTTTGAAGCCTTCTCTACGCTTCATTATGACATTTCTCACGACATCCATTCGTCCTCCCTAGCTACTCTCCTGACTGCACTAGTTGACATTGAGCACTAATCTCCATGGCTACAAAGATGCTCAGGTTTGTTTCTGATTATTTTTGCCTCACTCTCATTTTCTTTTGTTCTTGTTTGGATTTAGGACCTACACATCTTTCTAGTACATATATAGCTACATTAGCTCTTCCAACATTTTCTACATTTCAATAGTTAGAAAGGCTATTGCCTGAGATTCAAAGGGATCTAATTTTTCTTAATCCAAGCTATATACAGTAACTTTGTGATTTCTAATCCATATGGTTTCATAGGGTTTTGAATCTACTTTTTTTAATCTAACTCTCACGCAATTTGATCCATTTTTGTGAAAGTTATCATTGTTTTTGTGGAAGTTTACTATTTTGTCTTAACATATATGGGTCATCTCTTGGATTTTGCATTTTCATGTTTTTCTCTTCTACATGGTGCTGACATGCTTCAGGTTGTTCCATGATAAATATCTACTACCGAAAATGAAGTTCAATTTTGAAGGACATGATTTCTTAACATCTATTGGGGTATGATCTTATTCCTATCTCAATTGCAGGTATCAACAAAGTTCCACATCGTATTAGCCCTTCTGTGGCACTGAGGATTAAACATTCTAAATATTATTATAGGAGGAATCTTAGATTATGCCCTTTCTTGCTTAGTTAATATAACCTAATCAACAAATATGTTGCTTGCATATGCCTATGAAGGCATAAATCTTTCAATATCCTGAGAAAAAAAGTTTGGGGTTTTTTGTAATTGATAAAAGGCTTGAAATTCCATGATAAAGAAGACTTAAGTTGCTTTGCCAATAAACCAAAAACATTAATCTACCCAAAACTATTTTTTTTATGTTTTACATGGGCAGATAGGATGCTGATAGATTTAGTGAAATTTGATCATACACTTGTCTCTTGCATATGCTTGAAAGTTTCTAATGTCTTTTCAACAAACTCAATTGGTGCAAAGCCTGCAAATGTGGTATTACATGCAACTTATTTCTTTTGAGGCTTAAACAGTTCAGTCACCTTGTCGAGGCTTTCACATTTTTGCATACATGTTGCAACTGTAAAATCATTTACATAACTATCCAAGTTTGTTGAACTAGAGGCCTCGATTTCAACTAGTCTTTTGTTCATACAGCTGTCTTTTTAGATGCAAAAATGTAACTTTTCTAATCCTGCCAATTAAATATTTCTATGAAAAATAAGTAACTACTCTAAACCATTCACTATGCTTCTACCAAATTTAATCTCACTATGCTTCTAAATGTCATTGCTCCATTTACTATACACTTCAACATCCCATCACAATATCTTAGGTATGTAACCTCTCATTTCGTTGTAAATGGATGCTTAAGGTTGTTATTATCACAACTATCTTTATCTCTGTTAGTATTGAGAGTTTTGTACTCACTGTGATCTATATGGTTATTGTGCATGGTATGACCATCCCAAGTGATTGTTGATGAGTGAACATATGTCACTATTTTTACCTATCATAATTACATGCATTCTCTTCATTAATTCATATTGATTTCAATGACATCTTACCTCCACTCTTTTCATATTTCCATCTCTTGTAAATTCTGGAATTTTTTTAGTGATGCAAATAAGCTTCTTATTTTCCAAAGACAAACACACATTCTTTACTCAAATGCCCTTTTTGAGCCCAAACACATTCATATGACTATTATTTATAATTTTAAAGTGGAGAATTTTACATATGTTCCATTATGAGAATATCATCTGTTCCCGGTGTCTAAAATATTTGAAATGGTACACAAGTTTGTATCTTCTTTATCTTCTACTATTTCTACAACATCTCTTTTATAGCAACCGTGTCTTTTATAGTAGCCATGGTCATCAGTGTTTATGGTTTATATTCTCTATCTTTTCAAGATCCCTATGATCAATGTTCTAGGACTACTCTTTTTTATTTTCAACATTGTGTCATATCATGTATTTTTTTTACATTCGTTCTATACCCTATTTTATTTATATTTCAAGCTTTAGTGTTATTGTCTTTTAGCATCATGCTTGAGTATTGCATTTATTTTTGTCCCCATTGCATGCCTTTTTATGATAAATGACCTTTGTCAACCATTATATATCATTCATTTGTCATAATAGCATCATTTACACACTATGGTTAGGCTCATCTAATCACTGATCTCATACCCTTCATTCCATATTCCTTGCATAACACTCTCTCTTATCAAACTCACATTGTGTCCTATCACTATATAGTCAAAGACCCCCACTATTACTTTATACACTTTGTTGAGCTTGTTCCTCTCCATGTTATATTGACACAATGCATTGTCTCAACACATTGTCCACTTTTCTTCTTAGAAGGCACTGGAATTTGTATTTTGTTTTTCATCTTTATAAAATTCCCTAGTCATGATTTTAAAGCATTGAATCCACTACTTCTTAATATGCTATCTCCGTCTTTCACTATCATTTGGCATTTCATTTTTATACCATGATTACCTTTTTTATATTCAATTGGCTCTCGTCTAATGAGAAAACTATTGTCCATCTTCTTTAACGCATACCTTCATGGCCTCCTAATATACTCTATAGATAGTTCATATAGCATCTATGTTTAATAGTAACATATTACTTTAACAGTGTCCCTTGAATGCTACCACAACCTCTTCATATCTACCATTGTAATTATTGTCACAAAGTATAAGAAATCAGTATTTTCACATGTAACAAAGACATGCCTCCTTTTATTCACCTCTTTGGTCTTTTCTACTGTGTTTAGAATTGTTGTATCATTATTTCATCTTCATGAAAATACTACTCTCAATGTGACCCTATTGTCATTCTTTGTTGTTCATTGTCATAGTTTTCACTATGTTTTGCATCATATTACATCTTTTTCATTGATTTTTGAAACCTTGTCGATTAATATCACTGTAACCTTGGTACCATATTGATGTAGAGGTTTGTAAAATTACCACTTTCAACCCCTCAAGTGTGTCCTTGCTTCAATATAGCAACTAATCCCTCTTCTGTATATGGAGTACCTCCAACCAAACCTCACACCTTAGTGAAATTCTCTCAACATTCTGATACAATTTTATAACCAACCCACAACTCAACTTCATGGTTACATCCAACAAACACATCTACAAAGTTTGATACACCCTCTAGACTAGGCATTCCCAAACTGCCATGACTGCTCCAACAACTACATAACTAACTTATGGTTTCAAATGAACTTTGAACCTATTGAATAACCTCTAGTGTCACCATAAGAGCCAAACCAATCCCTAACTTTGGTCTATCAATCACTTAGAGCACTAAATGCATTCTTGCACTAACATCCTTCTAGGCCTCCCAAATTTATTTTGTTAGGAAAGCACCAACCTATCATTTATAACACCCCAATATTATTGGATTTATTATGCAAGGTCCATGAGACAACAACTCTCACAAAAGGACAAGATCTGGATCTTCTAAGTCTCCCAAATTCAGGATTCTCACAGGCCTAATTATGGCACTAAATGAAGGGACACCTAAAAAAACCATATATTTATCAAAGGAAGCATGGGGGAAGTCTCAAGGCTTCCAAAAATATCCTAAATCCAAATTATTTATGTTTTGAAACCACTCCAATAACGAGTTATGGGGTTTGCACTCCAAACAGTGCCAATCACATTTCAGATGCCTTGCTTTTCTTCACTCCAAACTCCTTCCAACTGCATTGAGCCATTTTAAGACCATGATAATCTTAAAATAAATCCTCTAACCTCCATCCTCACCTATTTGTAGAGTTTTTCAACAGCTTGTTGGGGAGAAATGGAGGTTTGAATGCAAAAACCCACAGCTAGGGCACAAAAATAGCCTGCAGAGGTCTGTAATACGTTTTCTCCCTCCACATTTTATCTCAAAAGCTCTAACTAATTTCAAATGAAAGATATGAAGATTTAGAAACTTTCCATGGAGTTATATTTTGAATTTTAATCCGTACGGGGTCGGGCCAAGCAAAACACCAGTCATTTTTGCAGAAAAATGAAGTTTTTTTTTTATTGAATTTTTATGTTTTTTTTTTCAAATTTCTTCAATCAACAACTCAAATTCGGTTTTTTGATTCTTATAAAACTTTACCAACATGTTCAAACTAACATTTGGTGGTTATGAACATTGGGACTGTATATTTGAAAAATTTGTCATTAAAAATGCAAAAATTGTTGTCAGCAACTTCAATTTTTTTGCAATATTGAACAACTGACTCCCTATCTACCCTAGGGACCTAACAAAGGTGTAATTGCTTCAAATTCACTAAATATACACTAAAAAACCTATCTCTACCCATCCTAATTCCTTTTGACCATAGTAACCATAGAGTTTATAGTGCACCCTGGGCTACTAGGCCTTACAGAATAGGACTGTTTATTCCATAGTAAGGATCCTTTGATCCTTCTAGGCACTTGGCCTATGAAATCAACACAATAACTTCATGTAGGATGTATTCCTTCATTGGTTTCCTCCTTGGGTTCTCCTACACCACATATTCCCTCTATGATACACAAAAATCTACCCTTATGTCTTTATCATTCTCTATGTCACTGTGGTTATTATCTCTATTTTGAGATATAGAAACTCATGAAGGAGTTGCAGCCTTAACATCTTATATCATTGTGGAAGTATATTTTTATGGTCAATCCACTTGTAAACATAAATGGCCCCTTCTTTTGGACATCATTTCTTTCCATCTACTATGACAATATTGCTTTTACACCTTGAAGCTCATTTTCATCATTCTTTATTACAGTTATAAACCACTGTTTTGGTACACACAATATGTCATTATATTTTTTACTCCTCTTTCAACAGTCATCTTACCACTCTAGGAATTTCCAAACACATAAAAAATGAATAAAAAAGACCGATTACAACCTTATCAACCCTCATTATTTACATGTTTAAATACAAAGAACATTTGTGAGAATGACATCCTCATAGTTAGTGAATGTGGTGAGGTAGGAGTCATTAGAATAATTCAGTCAATTGATTTAGTGATTATAAAATAACTATAGTCTATTTGGAGGACCAAGGTCTTTAGATTTATGGGATGCTTGATCATTGTGTGAGGCTCTAGACAAATTTCTATGAGTTCATAGGCAATTCATTGATGACCCCATCAAAATGAATTGGCTAATCGGGAGTAACATTTGTTGAATGATATAATATGCATAACATTGGTTTGACACTCCTACAATTATTGAATGGTCTCTTTTCTCCTTCAAATAGATTAGTGCTTTCATTTTTATTCATCCTTTACAGGACCAGTATCAAATGAGATTCATACTGAGAGTCAGCGAATAAATATAGGGACCATATTAGGGGATGAGATTCAAAGTTCCAGGCAGTGAATAAGAGTGTGAAGATTTAATTCATAATTAAATACAACAAAGGCTCTAAGAAGAGACACAATAGTACCATAAATGGACACATGAATAATAATAGCATAATTAGTGCTAGTATCACTAAGTCATAGCCCACAATGAATACATCGACACTCACCTAAGACCTAGATTAAACTTTCCTTGACTGGGAATCAGAATTATAATAGACTTATCAATTCAATATAAGGAGACTTGTATTTTGCACCAATAGGGATAACAGTCAATGCCCATTTAACACAAGGTTTCTCAGTGATTAAACATATTGAAATCAACGTTGAACTTATATTAAACAATCTCTAACTTATTAGATTTTTATAACTATACATTCTACTAGTGATTTAAGTTACCTATTCAATAATAGCCATAACCTAAGTGGATCTACAAGGGCTATTTCAAAGGTCTACATGGGGTATCAGATATTGTAAATTATAGTAATTGAATGAGAATTCAAGGTAATTGTCCCAAATCTCCAATGCCATTATAGATAGTGTTTATAGGCAAAAGGGATTGATGTGTGTCGAACTTCCAATATACTTTCACCAACAAGGAAATCACTATAGTGTTTTTTCAAATTATTAAACACCTCACATAATAGACAACCTCTCTGGTTTGTCACTGTATTCATCAATATGTATAGAGTCCTGAATTCATCAGCATGTTTCCAAAAACTATAAGAGTCTTGAATTTCAAAGCACAGTTTGTTTTAAATTGATTTTTTTTAGCTTCACTTGCAACTGATTTTCCATCTATATGGATACAAGAATAAAGTAGTTGTTCTATTAAGAGTTTCTTTTTGTTCAAAATTTACCTTTGAGTAGTTGTACTGCTCATTGCAGACCATGAAATATATGGGTAAAGATACATAGATGTAGAGCTGTAGCAATTTGTTGATTGAATAAGAGGTTAAAACTATTTAAGTTAAATTATGTTCGTCATGTATTGTTGTGTTGATAGTTTTTTTGGCTCAAAATTTGCCTCAGAGTAGTTATACTGCTCATTGTAGACCATGTAATATTTGATCAAAGATACATAGATGTAGAGTTTTAGCATTATCTCTCCCAAAATATGACAATTGTCTTTTTGGTGCTAGGAGTGGGAGTGAAAACCATATTGTAAAGGAAGAAAATTTTAAATCAATTTTAGTTTTGAATATTATGTGTTGTATTTCCTTAACCTTTACATTTAATTATAACTTATGTTGTGTGTATTGTAATGTGACTAAGCATATAGGGGGGAGGCAGATAAGATATTCCTCTTTTATCCCCAAATGCACAAATGAAAGATCCAAGTTGATTAACCCAAAAGAAGGATCAATGCACAAATGAATCAACCATTTGGAAATGAGAGTAAGGAAGGAGATCTTAAATTTTGTTTTATGATTAAGGAGATATGATATATAATAATAATTGAAAAGGATGAGAGGAAGTACCAACCTTAAAGAATTACAGATCTGAAGAATGCTTTTTCTGAGGTCTGTACTATGTTTCTGGAAAATCTAAAGTATGATCCAGAACAAAAATGTAGAGACGAACAAAACCCAGAAATATTTTTCTTATCTGATGCCGTCTTGTGAAAAATGTCAACCTTGACCCACAAATGTCATCCCTGACCCAATAATCTCAACCCTGACCTGCACAGGTCCGACATAAAATCTGTTCGTGGATCCTGATAGTTCACCAAAAGGGTATCCAGATCTGAGTTCAAATCCATAGTCCCAAACCTATACCTACAAGAAAAAGGATTTGTTTGTTGGGGGGGGGGGGGGGGGGGGGGGGTNGGGAGGGTTTTGCCTTAGTCAAACCCCAGTTTTGGAATCAACCTCAAAGTATAATTGAAATTTCATAAGTAAAACAAAGTAAATGCATAAATTCACTTTGCTTGTGTAAAAGTCCTTGTGGAGGATTCAAATCCTTGAATCCACAAGTATGCATGCACCAATGGATCTAGAATTTAGAATGTAGGATGTCTTCAATCAATTTCTTGTAGATATCCAACACCAAATCTTGAATGGGTTCTTGAGTATGAAGAGGCTTGGAAGAAGGTGGATGGAGAGATCACCAAAAAGGGCACTATGTAGCTTGAATCCTTCAATGGCCTCTCATGGATCTCTTTGATGAATGCTTGAATGTTTGATGATGGATGGATGCTTGTTTCAAATATTTCTCCTTAGCTTTCTTGAACTTCACTTGATAATGCTTTTCAATTGCTCAATGATGCTTAGGCTTGGATAGAGGACTTAGAGAAAATGAGAGGAGAAAAACTTCCTTTTATATGAAATTAGGGCACAATCTTCTAAGGAGGCCGAGATAGGAGAATTAAATTCCCATTAAAGTATTTACCCCGAGAAGAGGACCTATATTAAATATAATTTAGGAATTATCACTTCGGAACCTGAAACAACTGACCTAGAAGCGAGAATTAACTTTTTAAAAGACTGACATCCAGAAACTGTGAGATCTTGAAATCTGGACCCTGGGCCAAGGTCGAGGTCAACCTTGACCTAGGTTAGGGGTGAGTTAAACCTTGACCTAGGTCAGGGTTGAGGTTGACATAGACCTAAAAGGTCAAACTTGATCTTGAGGTCAAAGATCTCAAATCTGCAGTCCAGAATGCCAAAAACTGACTGGAGAGAGGTGGAAAATAGGGCAGAACAGGGGGAAAGCAGGCCTAAATCAAGAACCCATTCAAGGCACTTGATATGACTCCAAACCACTTACTCAGGAGGCTAAACCAGTCTACAATGGAAGTGCTTCCATTTTTCGACTATACATTTAGCCCCCACTTTAGCAAGAGTATGGACTCAACACAAACTCTTGGTAAAGGAGATCATAAAGAACATACAATCTTATTGGAATTAAAAAGGGACAAAGAAATCCTCAAGCCCCCAAGGGATTTAAGTATTTATTAACCCTAAGATCACAATAAGAGAGACATCACTAGTTAAGGAGAGAGAGAGAGAGGGTGCGATTATCTTGCCCAATGAGAACTTATATCTCATTGTCAACCACACAAGTAAACAATGTAACTAGAAAGATGGAGTTGAACTACCTAGTGAATGTGGCTACTCACTAGTCAACCCATTAGGGAGATCCTTTCTTAAAGATACCTTCCGACCTTAAGGGATCAAAACATTGTAAAACTGGAGGGATCAAGAGATCTGTGCAAATTTAAACTGGAGGGATCAAGAGATCCTAAAAAGTAAAATTGTCCATGCTTCAAGGATTAGTTTTTAATCCATAAAGGGAAAAAGTTTTAAGTGTTTGAAAATATTTTGAACGCGCGCGTGTGTGTGTGCAAAAAGTGAGTAGAGCGTATGCCCCCACATTAAAGTCATTTCTAACACTTTAACATGAGCAATGGCTTTAACAGAAACATAAACAACTCTACATATTACGTTTCCTCTATGAGTCAATGCCCCCAAATGAAGACAAATCAAGGGAAATAAACATAAACATACAAAACAACACAGAAGGGATCTACCTACTGTGGGGTTAGTATGATCATAAGATAACATGTACATATAAATATGATATTATTGCAAATGAATTGACATCATTCCCCAAAGAAAGTAGAACTACAATCACAGTGGAGGAAAGAAAACTTAAGAGTTACGAACAAGAATCTTTTCGGACCACAACCTGGAGACCAAAAAGAATCAGTGCTACCATATCGCAAATCCAAGCAGACTATACAAGGGAAACATTTACAAACAATATAACAAGTACAACATAACATGAAACAACATATAGAAGAATAAAGATGCATATAAAGGAATTGTACAATAGGTTTGAGTCTTTTATCACCTCGTACCAACAAAGTAACAAGGGTCATATAAAAGAATCTAACAAACATTTAGCAAACACATTATGGGAGAAGCACAATACAACATGCAAACACAAAAAGGGTTACCATGATGGATAGGCCAATTAGGTGCATTGCCTACTCTCCCTATCTTGGTTTATATCAGTTAGGAAAGGTGGGAAACTCGCAAGAGGGACTATATCCAATACAGCAGGAATGATAGCCAGTTCCAAACAAGGATCCTCTTGAGAATCACGTTGCTTGATAATAGGTGTAATTGTTAATTGAGTTGAAAGCATATGAGGTAAGTCAGTGTCAAGGTCAATGGTCTCATATTCATCACTAAGGTCAATAGGATCATCAAGAGTGTCTTCCTCATCAAGATTAATTGAAATGGGATCTAAGATGCAAATAGGATCATCACAATCATTCATCTTAACATCATTATGAATATTGACTTCTTTCGACACATCTAGCATAGGTTGATCAAAGGTAGTTAAAGAGTTTCAAAGAAGAGAAGTGTGGGCCCTAGCATTAGCTCTACACTTCTTATGACGTTCATTAGCAGATTTGTTGCGTTTTGCTTTGCTTACCATATTTTGAGAACTAGGAGGAATAACCACTGATTCCTTCACAGGTTCTATAGGAGGATTCTCAATGGGTTGTAATGAATTAGTAGAAGTTTGATTATTAGAATTAGAAGTAATGGATAAAGGAGGTATGGAAGGAGTAGGCAAAAGACCACGGTTGAGATATATCTGAGGCATGCTTAACTCAACAATTTTATGATGTTTTTAAGCTTGGTATGAGTGAAAGAAATGATCAGGGTGAGGAGGACATGAATTAGGTAATGAAGGCCAAAATAAATCAATAGTAGCACAATATATAGGCCTAGAAGGTTTATACAAACTATGATTAATCATTTTGACTTCTCCATTATGAATGAACTTTAGACATTTATGAATAGGAGAAGAGATAACATGCATAGTAGTTATCCACGGTAAACCAAATTTGATTTGAAAAATTTGATCAGAAGTAGGAATAACAATGAGGGTAGTATCTACAACCTTACCACAAAGTTCAACACGTAAGTTGATAGAACCAAGTGCAGGATAAAGAAAACCATTACAAGTTTGGATCCATGCATCAGATGGATCGTAGCAATCATGTTGTAAGTTTTTTATAAAAAGATTTTCCTCAGTAATGACATTTATTAAAGATGTGGGATCAATAAGACAACCATGAGTAGATATCTTAGCAGTCCTAGCATAGATATAAAGGGGACCATCAGGAGCCTTAATTGTTTCAGAATCATCAAAGGTAATTGAAAGTTCTCAAGGTTGTTTATCCTTAGTTTGTTTTTGAGGTTTAGGTGGAATTGGAAGTTGAAGTAGAGGTGAAGGATCTTGAACAGTAGGTTGAGACAAAACAACACTCTCCACATGATCAAAAATGTGATTAAGATCATACATCTTTGAATCATAAATAATATCCATGGAAGATGGTTGAGCTATGGTGTTATTATCATGTGTAGGTAAAGCATTCGTATAGATTTGAAGGTTTTGATTAGGAGGTGAAACAAATTTATTCCCACTACCATCAAAATTATCAATAGAAAAAGCTTTAGAATCAATTAAATATTGAATTTTATGCTTTCAAGAATAACAATTTTTAGTATCATGGCCATTCTGGCGATGGTATTGACAAAAAGATTTAGAATCGAAGGATTTGGATGCTATCGTGGTAGGGAGAAAAGGTCGAATAGTAGGCAAAGTAATCATATTAGAACTTAACAACCTAGTCATTATAGAATTCAAAGTTTTAGAGAGAGGAGTAAACGTACAATTCATACAGAAAGTAGTGGATGCAGAAGTGGCACTATTGGATGTAACAACAACTTGATAAACAACCGCATTCATCTGTTTATTAATCTTGACATAATTGTTAGGTTTCTGAAACTTATTAGGACTAGGAGCAGTGTCACTCTTATCAACTGGAATAGGAGCCATTGGAGTATTGATCTCAAATTGACTCACTTGTAACTGATAATGGTGAAGTTCTTAAAGAATTACAGATCTGAAGAATGTTGTTTTCTGAGGTCTGTACTCTGTTTCTAGAAAATCTGAAGTATGATCTAGAACAGAAATGTAGAGATGAACAAAACCTAGAAATATTTTTTCCAATCCAACACCATCTTGTGAAAAAGGTCAACCTTGACCCACAAATGTCACCCTTGACCCAATAATCTTGACCTTGACCTGCACAGGTCCGACAAAAATCTGTTCGCGAATCCTGATAGTTCGCCGAAAAGGGTATGCAAATCTGAGTTCAAATCCATAGTCCCAAACCTATACATACAAGAAAAAGAGATTTGTTTGTTGGGGGGAGGGGTTTTCCTTAGTCAAACCCCAGTTTTAGAATTAACCTCAAAGTATAATTGAAATTGCATAAGTAAAACAAAGTAAATGCATAAATTCACCTTGCTTGTGTAAAAGTCCTTGTGGAGGATTTGAATCCTTGAATCCACAAGTATGTATGCACTAATGGATCTATAATTTATAATGTGGGATGTCTTAAATAAATTTCTTGTAGATCTCCAACACCAAATCTTGAATGGGTTCTTGAGTATGAAGAGGCTTGGAAGAAGGTGGATGGAGAGATCACCAAAAAGGGCACTATGTAGCTTGAATATTTCAATGGCATCCCATGGATCTCTTTAAATAATGCTTGATTTTTTAATGATGGATGGATGCTTGCTTCAAATATTTCTCCTTATATTTCTTGAACTTCACTTGATAATGCTTTTCAGTTGCTCAATGATGCTTAGGCTTGGATAGAGGACTTAGAGAAAATGAGATGAGAAAAACTTCCTTTTATATGAAATTAGGGCACAATCTTCTAAGGAGGCCTAAATAGGATAATTAAATTCCCATTAAATACTTTACCCCGTGGAGAGGACCTATATTAAATATAATTTAGGAATCATCGCTTCAGAACCTGAAACAGCCGATCCGGAAGCAGGAATTAACTTTTTAAAAGATCGACATCCAGAAACTGTGAGATCCTAAAATCTGGACCCTAGGTCAAGGTTGAGGTTGACATAGACTTAAAAGGTCAACCTTGACCCTGAGGTCAAAGATCTCAAATTTGCAGTCCAGAATGCCAAAAACTGGCTGGAGAGAGGTGGAAAATGGGGCAGAACAGGGGGAAATCTAGGTCTAAATCAGGAACCCATTCAAGGTGCTTGATATGACCCCAAACCACTTAATGAAAAGGCTAAACCAGTCTACAATGGAAGTGCTTCCATTTTCTGACTATATGCATATTATAGTTTAATTTATTCCCTTTTGGTTAGAATTTGTATTTGACTCTCCTTGGAAATGTTGGGAAGGATCGAAGGAGTGACTCCTAGAAACTCTTTCAATATCAATGGTTGATGTGCATATAGTGGAGTTGGACAACTTGGATTGTGGGTTAATGTGCTAGCTGATCCTCTATGTAGAAGATGGAGATAATGTCTTAGAGGCTTGTGGAGGGGCATGTTCTCACCAATATATGACCGTCTATTTGGGCAACTTTAGTATTCAGAGGTGACTCTACCTCAAAAGAATGAAAATGATTAAAAAGGGGAAATAAATATGGTGGTCCTTATAGTTCCCTACAAAGGCCAAATTTCAAAAGTGATTGCTAACTAAGAATAAAGATACCAACACCTTTGGTTAGGATAGACATAATCCTCTAGCATTTTACATTAAAAATATTTGTCTTAGATCTCACAGTAGATTGGACTATTAAATAAAGTATACGTGACCATTGCATTCCTCCAAATGATGGGATATGCCACACTTGAAAATAAGTAATTTATAAGAAATGTCTAAAGTTGACAATACGCTGCTTTTTATTTTCAAATTACATTAAGAAAGTAACTAAGTTTGAGAAGGGGTGTGAAGTTGGAAGACTGATTTTTATGTTCAAATTATAAATTCTTTAAAGATTATTTTAGCAGAAAATGAAGTGTCTAGAAATAGATAGTGAAAAGATTCACCCTGGAATTTGTACATAGCATTTCATCTCAGGAAATGTTGAAACTTTATAGAAAGAACAAACATTGACATATCCTGTCATCCCAGATTCTCAGGGAATATATTGGTCAAACTTTATCCATAATTGGTAAGACTTGATTCCAATAATTTTGAAGATTGTTTGGATGGATGATGGATTGTGTTGATCCATCAACACTCTAAAGGAAATTGTTGATGTAGGAAGTCATCCTAGTGCTGAGGGGTTTGCAGATATCCAAGAATACCAAATATGTTTCCAATCAATGGCTTCCCTATCTGCTTAATTATTACCAGCTTTACTGGCACAAAACATGAAGGGCATAGGAGGAGTATTTGAAGAGAGTCAGAGCCATTCTACAGAGATGTCAATAGAGAAACAAACCAACATGAAGAGTTAAGGGATAATGTCTACAATATTTAATGCACACACATCTCTTGGTCTGATGTAATGTTGGCAATGGAACTAAGCTTGTGGAGATTGAAAATGAAACAAAGATTTTCTGAAGGCAAATTATCTAGGCAACAAACTCAGCTTGGGAAATGCATTCAGAGAATATCATAGAAGAGGAGTTTATGTTTTATTGAAAGACCTTATAAAATTATAGGCCTGTAGGCAACAAAAAAGGTCATTTATTTGCTAATGGTTCACCATGGTAGATATGCATTGCAAATTACTTTTAAAAAAATTACTAACCAAATTAGGAGCATTCAATTTGTTTGATAAGTAAAACTCTATTTTTGGACCTGGTTTGATGAATCCTTTTATTCTCACGTACCTAGCATACAATAATTTCCCTTCGACAAAGTTCTATTTGTAAATTCTTGTACAATGTTTACTCTTTTAATCAGATCATGCAAATTCATGTGACTACAATAATAGTCACAGCTAATGAGATTATTCTTTTATTTTATTATTTTCTTATTTATATAATGCTTCTGCCAAGATCATAAATGAAATGAGTGATATTGCTAGCAGGCTCAAAACCTTTATTTTATTTTAGTAGTTATGCTATTTAATGTGATATGGAACAAAATACTTTGACATGAATGTGGATGCGTACTATTCAGAAGCACCGTATTTTTCTTATATGATTACAAAATTATAATTCCAATAATATTTGACTGTGTCTCCCCCTTAGTTTTGTTTGCAACACTGTGAACATCTGCCAAAATATTAATCTTTACCATTTCTGTGATATAGCTTACATTGGGCAGTAAGTTGATAGAGGATTGTGAGAAAAAATGATATTTTATATTCAAATAATAGAAAATGATTCTACTGTGACAACAAAAGAGCATTCACTGATCCTCATGTCATTTAGTGGAAGGATAATATTTTTGGCTATGTTCAATTTGACAAACTGCACAGATTTCCTGTAGAAGTCAATGGTTGTTTGCTTTTTTCTTATCCTAAAATGGATTTTTTCCTTCAATATATGTAGCAACTATTGGTTGTAGATTTTAATAAAAAGTTACATTTGTAAGGAAATGCTTCTGAACATAGGGTATTCTTATTTATTTGTCAGACATTATACATGTCAAATTTAATTAAAATTGCCATGGTTCAAGCCTCTAAAATTGCTAGTGTTGATGGGTGTATGAATTTGAAATCTTGCATGTTCACAATATTTGATAACCCAGTTGAATTTCCTATTATATATGTATTTGCAAGCTCAATGTTTTCATGTGCTCCATATAGCTTTTTTTTAAAAGATATATCAAGATAAATTGGTGAAAAGGAACTGGCAATTCAGGCCTCAATTATCTTTATATATATATATATGCAAAGAAATATGCAAGGAAATATAATATTTTTAAGGCTCTGGGATTTGTGTTCATTTAATATAAAAGTATGAAAACAACACTTTAAATTAGTCATTCAGGATTGAATTGATTGTTTTAAGAAGGCATTTATACTTTTACAGTTAGGGTTTTGCAGGAGATGTGAATAGCATAACAGTTGGTTCTGGCACAAATATACAAGACAATACTCTTGTGCATGTTGCAAAATCAAATCTTGTTGGAAAGGTTCTTCCCACAATTATTGGGAGTAAAGTTACAATTGGTATTTAATTATATTACAGTTGATTTTCATGAATTTATAATTACATCTACTGACTACTTGTGATTTCTCCTGGTTCTCTTTCTAGAACCGTTTTAATTCTTTGAGAGCCTCTGAATGCGTTAGGCTGCTTATATCATGATAAACGTGACTACCATATTTTGTTGCTAAATTTTTCCATATATAAATCTATGATGAATTGCATTAAGAGCCTAGCTTGTATAGTGACAATATGTGGCATGGATTGCATATGTTACACAGCTAACTAGCATTTGAGAGATTGCCATGTTTAACAAAGTACTATTTTTACAATGTAGATCAATTATCTAATTCAAGTAGCTTATGGTAGTTGTAGAACATGTTCTATTTTTCTTTTTCAAGTCTCTTGTATTAAATATAAATATTTGAAGTGGCAAGATTTTGCCGATGAAAATTTTTGATTTGTGAAAAAATCTGTCTGGGGGTGGAGGATTTGCTTACCTTTTTGTTTTAAATTGTCAATAAATTTGGAGGGATGTTTGCAGTTGTCTTGACTATTTAATGATCTGTGTAATTTATATTTGTAGCTGACTTAGTGAGTTATAATAAGAATTGATATGCTTGTTTGACATGCTTGCATGCTTTAGGCAGGTCACTGTGGTGTGCTGCATGGGTACACCGTTGAGGATGAGGCATTTGTTGGCATGGGTGCTACTCTACTTGATGGAGTTGTCTTGGAGAAAAATGCTATGGTTGCAGCTGGGTCACTGGTGAAACAAAATGCTAGAATACCTACTGGAGAGGTAATTTGCATAACTTCCCATGTAGGATAAGAATAAATTGAAACTTGGCATTGTATAAATATATATTGAAAAGTAGCTAAAACTTCCTATTTCTGAATGTTACTGTGTTTGGTTGGTATGTCTTCGGGCCTTTGAAGCTTGGTGCCTTATGTATGTCTTTACCCACAATATATTTTATCTTTATTCCCTTGATGAGGGGAAGAGCATTGATGTGCCACTTATCATCAGGATGGTCATTGGAATCATATGTGAATTTGATGGGCACTTTGACATTTTCCATTTGGAAGTTAGAGATGGTGATATTGGTAATATAGCCACCTCTTCCAGTATCATTCTTTACCCTAATTCTTGTAGATGCATTGTAAACTATAAATTCCTTTACTATCACATCAGATATTCCCCCTGACATTTCACTTCCAATTCCAATTCCTGAACAAGTTGGTGTTGTGCCTATCACCCTCTGAATAACTATGTTTGAGTTGGGTTGACCCACATTTATCCTATACTCATCCCAACCACTCTTTATAGCTAAAAGATCATCACCACTACAAATATAAAAGTCTTCGATGCATGCATTCGACCTGGAGTCTAGATCAATACCATCTATATTAGGGGCATCAAGAGGAGCAAGTATTGTAACTTGTTTTATACCCACATTCCTGCAATAAATGGGATGTATATTCCAAAATAGTGAGATAAGGAGCGTGACATTTGAAATTATTATATTTGTTGAGTTTAGAAATTCAAAAAAGTGACCCCTAGTATGTTTTAGGGACTTGTTTAACCACATATCCCACCACATCTGTCCTTGTCCATCAATAGTTCCATTTTCACTTGTAATCACAACATTCTCCAGATTTTCTCCATGGAAGGCTAATATGTCTTCCTCTAGGGCTTTCCTGGCCATGACCATACAAAGGGAGTGAATTTATTAAAGGCCATTGACTCAGATCCTGAGATCGTAAAATGATTGCATCCTTTTCTTGGTATAGAGTGAATTTTCTTGTGAGATTAAAAATGCCAGTCACCCATCTCCCTAATGGAAGAGTAAGTTGTGTCCTTATATCACCACCATTTCTTGCTGCAAATTTCTCCAAATAATTGATAGCCTTCTGGAAGGCCTTAGTGTTCAACATTTTCCCATCACCCACACCTCCAAAATATTTAATGGATACAACTTTCTTCCTTCTTGTATTAATTCTCAAAAACTGTGAACAACTCTATATTTCTTGTGGTTTAACAATCATGTCATTTTGCATCTGTGTCTCATCAGGCTTGGCCCACAAGGTAAGGTGTAGATTCACTCCAAATGCTGAGATATACTTCCATAATGATCAGTCACACATTCAAGAAATAAAAGTGCTATAGTTGTAAGGTTGAAATTATTCAACAACATACAATCTTCCTAAATAACAAACGCTAAAGAAGAATTTATTGGCTGGAACATTTACAGGAGTCAAATCTTGATGTCACTCCTCTATGTGTTGAAGAGTTGCCCAATTATAACATGGGAATTTAGAAAGGAGCATAGTAGATTTTTAAACATCAATTGGTAGGATTAGAAAAGTTACATTTTTGCATCTAAAAAGACGGTTGTATGAACAAAAGACTAGTTGAAAGCCCTCTAGTTCAAAAAACTTGGATAGTTATGTAAATGATTTTATAGTTGCAACATGTATGCAAAAATGTGAAAGCCTTGACAAGGTGAGTGAACTGTTTAAGCCTCAAAAGAAATAAGTTGCATGTAATACTACATTTGCAGGCTTTGCAACAATTGAGTTTGTTGAAAAGACATTAGAAACTTTGAAGCAAATGCAAGAGACAAGTGTATGATCAAATTTCACTAAATCTATCAGCATCCTATCTGCCCATGTAAAATATAAAAGTTGTAAGAATTATAACAATTCTTCATATTTGATCACATTATAATTGGATGTGTTACCAGTAGAGCTGACATTCAAATTTTCCCAGATGTATTTTGCACAAAACTGAAGATGCAAACCAAAAATAAAGCCCAACTAGACTAGACATTCCCAAACTACACTGACTGCTCCAATGCCCACAAAACTGATTCCTAGACTCAAATAAAGTTTGGACCTTTTGTATAACCTCTAGTGATACCACAAAAGCCTATCCAATCTTCAAATTTGGTCTATCAAGTCACAAACTAGAGGCTATAAAGTTTCTTAAAAATTAACAGTTTTTTTTTTAAAGTCACAAACTAGAGGCTACTACATTCTAAAGCCCGTCACTTCATTGTCCTCAACAGAGCACTCTTGGGTGACCTCTTATGGATTCTTGGCCACACATGAAAATTGTTTTATATGTCAAATTGTAGTTTGAAATCAAACTAAGATTATTTATTAAAAAAATTACCACTATTGGTGTGTATTGCTTCAATCAAATTGACCCAAGATTTGGATTTGGCCTTTTCCAATAGGGCATGTCACTTCTAGAATTTGGTGAAGATTATATATTGAAAAACTTACCAATATTGGGTTAGATAATATATGGTGTTTCAATATTGCTTCCATCCAGAATTCTTCTCACATTTTGAAACTATGGGTCTGTGATTTGGTCGTGTGTACAACTTCCAAATAAACTGTAGCCTCTAGATATATCCAAAGCTTTGAAAATTCTTATCTAAATTATAATGATATGGGTAACATGATAGACCAGAGAATTTAGTTCTCTACACAACTGTATAATGATGAAATGCATTATACAATACTCGGTGTTTCAACATTGCCTCTATCCAGAATTATCTTTTCATCCAGAGGCAATGGGTCTATGAATAGGCATTGTGAGCAAGCAGGGAACTAATATTTCATGTAACTCCCTCCTTGTTAATTCCTACTTCGAATACTGTGCTAATAAGATTAAAAAAATTCCTATTCTAATGACATGGTTAAACAATTTTATTTTAAAATTATTTTCTTATTATTTTTAAAACTTATTGTAATATTTACATATCTCCAAAGCACTAAAAGTTCATATGTAAACCAAGATAAGCAACCAATATGTGAGTATATACACACTGTGATCACCAGTTATATAGTATTTGAGTCCCAGTTGGAGATTCATTTGAAATTGTGATTCAAATATATAAAATACTCTGTACTTACATCATACATGGTTTTCAAGTATATTCTGTTGGTTCTGGTGATAACATGTCAGTCCAAAATCCTATTATGGACGCATGTCTATCATTATAAATTCCCCAACTTTAAAAAAATGTTGGGCCTAAAATAAAGGAGATGCTACTTTGAATCTAGAGTGGAGTAAGGATACCCTGCCTTGTTGAGTAAACTTTAAGTAAATGGTAAAAAAATCTTGTTCTGGTCTTTCACAAGGGACATTTCATTTATTAAATTGGTGTTTAGCTAGGAATGACCTAAAAATCTATCAGTATCTCTTCTTTTTTAAATCCTTTTACCACGCTCTTCTTGCATCATTGGAAAACTTTAAATTGAAAAATGCATGTGCTTAACCATTTGTCTTAAAATGAATTTACCTGAATTTTAAGAAAGTGTAGCCTCTTACTTGTCTAGCTATTGCAGTGCAATATTCTCCAATTAGTGGCAACTACATGCAATTCAGTTCTAGATTTAAAAATATATAGTTGTCTACCAATCCAACTGTTTGAGTGTGACTGTCTCTTTCTTATCTTGATTTTTCTCTCTCCTAAATGCCCATCTTTATATCTATTCACTTAATCTGGGTTTTAGATTTCCTCATTATCAAATTACTTGGCCTCGTTAAATCTAGGGAGAGTGATGAAAGAACAAAGAAAGAAAATTTTATCTTACAACTATGACCCATAGTTCAAAGGTAAAATGAACAATAGTGCTAGAAGAAAGGCTTGAACCTTACTACATTTTCAGTAATTAGCTGATGCACAAACATATCCCGCACAATATAAATATTAGAAATTTACTAAAAGTCAATGTCAAAGAAGCACAAAAGAAATACTCCTATACATAGTGACATTTTTGTTCATAGCTACAGTAAAGTTCATTTCTAACCTTCTATACATATGACATCAAACTTTAGAAAATTCGTACACAACAAACTTAACATGTATCAGTAAAATGCTATGACCTATATCAACTTAACATGATTAGCAATATGATATATCGAATATATTGTCTAACACTAACATAAAGGCAATTCCTTAACTTCTTTCTGCAACAATAAAAATTATATTACCATAACAGATTGATGAAGGGTGCTCCCCTTAATGCAACAAACACATAACAGAAACAGAGAAGCAACAACAATTTGCAAGAACAAAAAATGGGCTTCTTATTATCTCTACAATTGTGGAATTACAAACTTTCAGAATTACAATATGCAAAGCCACATGGGCATTCCCCTTACAATATTTTGTAGGACAAAGCCTCAAATTATTACCCAGATCTACCCAAAACTGCCCTAGACAACACTACGGGCCTTCTTTATAT
>MU226778.1:1108083-1153494 GCA_018584345.1 Thuja plicata | reverse complement strand
TTTAGTTTGCTCATTGCCTTTGATATGAAAATCATATAGAAGAAACTGGATGATTGGGGTCATGGTGTTTCCTTCGTCACAGTCAAGGAGTTGTCTAAATGCCTTAGAATTGTGAATTCTTCAAGTTCTGTGGTGCAGAGCAGTAGGTACTAGGGACTATATTCTTGTTGAGGAATGCCTTAAATGATCCAGAATATTTTGGGAATCCTTGGAACTTGAATTATTTTGTTGTTTGACCTGGCTTTTTTTAGATTTGATCCTCCATTTTTTGTGTATGGGGGTCATAAGAGGCATAAATGCATTGTAATCTGGTTAGAAAAGTTCTCTCTCATTGTATCCTTAACTATTTTAGTGGTAGTGACAAAGCAAGGGTTTCTAAGTTGCAGAGGCTTATTATAGATGTGAGGAGTGAGTTGTAGACATTGTTATGACACTTGAAAGCCTCAGGAACATTGTAACACTTTTGTAATTTGACTGTGATAGTGGAATGAGGAGCACTTGTTCACTCTTGCTAGAGTTTTGACCCATTGAAGGGTTTCTCTTGGGTGACTTTCTTGTTGCAGTCATTGTGTATATGGGTTCTCTTGTATGTTATCTCACTGTTATATGTTATTTCATGTTTTACAGATAAGATGGGCATATTTAATGGGTACTAAGGTTATTTCTTTTGTTGAAATGGTATGATTATTCTTTAAAGGGTACTAGCTCAATGAAAGAGCACCTACTTTATAAGTAGGAGGATGGTGGTTTGATTTCATCATGTCCTAATATGACTAAATATATGACTAAATTAGTGACTAAATAAATGACTAAATATATGACTAAATAAATGACTAAATAAATAAATGACTAATTCAATGACCAAATAAATGACCAAATAAATGATCAAATAAACGACTAAATCAATGACCAAATAAACTACCAAATAAATGACTAAATAAATGACCAAACAAATGACTAAAATAGTTTCATCATAAATTTGGTCGCGAGATAAATGACCGGCAATAAAATACCACTGATCACGTCACCAAATTTGGTCATTTATCTAAAAAATTCATAGTTTATTTGGTCATATATTACTGTTTTTGTACTAGTGTTTGTCAATTAATTTCATTAATGTTTCTATGAATGTTCACATGTTTGGTTAATTTTATGAATTGATAAATCTTACACCAAGATAGTATAGATCAAATGGTTGGATATATAATTGATTGCACAAAGGATAAAGGTTAAAAGACATAAAAAATTTAGGGGTACTGATTCACCCCTCCCCTCTTAGTACAGACTTTGCATTAATTCCAACAATTGGTATCAAAGGTAAGTCTCTTATTTGGAAATCTTAAAGGCTTAAGAGAAAAGATCATACAATGGAGAAGTACAAACTTGACAAAAGTATTGAGAATCAGGAGCTCAAAATTTAGATCTTCTATGAGCAGTATAAAGAAGCTAGAATTAAGATGAGGCAGTTGTTAGATGAAAGAAAGATTATGGCATCTCGCTGTAATGAAATAGATTACCATGAAGAAGAGATACTAGATTTCTTTGATTCATCAGGATCAACTACAAGCAAAGCATCAGATACATAAGAAGAAAGCATCACAAGCTTAAATGAAATCAATCAACATCTGGCTGGACAAGTGAAATCTCTGCAAATTAGTCAACAGACACAGATGGAAAGAATGATTGATGTCATGAACAATTCTAGACAAGCTGAGCAAAAAAGAACACTAGCAATTGATGATAGAAGGAAGATTACTGAAAAGCTACAAGAGAAAGAGACAGAAATATAAAGACTTACAAAGCATCACCATGAGATTAAAAATTAGATTATTCTTATAAGTCAAGAGACAAACATAATGAATACAGAACTCATTGAAAGAATAGAAGCTATTGGTGAGCTAAGAGAAGAAAATGAAAAGCTGAAATAAGAAATAAGAATTCAGCAACATCATAATGAAATTATCAAGAGAGCTAAAGAAAGCAATAAAAGAATGGATGATTTTTTGGATGGACAACAAAGAGTCAACAACAACACCGGTCTAGGCTATACTTAGAATGGAGAATCTCCAAATCAAGCTGATCCAAAGAATGTATAAGCAAATCCAAGACTAAGAAAGTTGACATGCAATCACTGTGGAAAGCAAGGCCACACATCAAATCTATGCAGGAGCAGAATGAAAGGTATTCCTAAATCTACATCTTCATTCATAGGATTTTGTTATAAATGTAACAAGAAAGGACATAAAGCATATGAATGAAAGTATGAGATGAAACAACCAAAGAAGGAAACCTACATGGAAAAATAATGTCCTACTTGCAAAATGAATGGTCACACAAATCTTGAATGCTGGAGAAACAAAAAGCAAGCATGGAAGCCTAAAGGTCAAAAAATTGTCTATCAACTGAAAAGAGTCAGTAACTAGTATGTATGGGATTACAACACATGGAAAAATTGTACAACATGTGGAAGATTTGGTCACATTACTACAAACTGTATGAGACAATGGACAAGAAAGTCTAGAGGCTGGACTAACCCCAGAATGACATGCTTACACTGTCATAAAGTTGGTCATCTCAAGAAAGACTGCAGAGACCGAATGACAGAGACCAGCACCTTTCCCAATTGAAATACCATTGAAGACATTAGGAAGATGAGAAAAAAAATGTGGAGGAAAGCTACAAATAATGATGAAGCTGGAACAAGCAATGCAGTTGGTGACACCCTATCTAATGGATCTGGTGATTTCACCACCCCCACCTAAGCAAAACAATTTGTATGCACCCTAAAATGGTCGCCTAGACTATGGGCCCCCATTTTTCAATTTATCAAATGACAGAATCAATTTATCAATTTCCTGAACCAATGCTTTGCAATATTTTCAATTCAAATCAATTTCCTCGATCAAATCGTAATTAATTCAATTATTTCAATATTTCCTAAGGTTTGATCATTTCATCAATAATCTTATTTAATTAAAAGAAAATACCTTTTTATTAAATAAAATAATCTTATTTAATTAAAAGAAAATCTCTCTTTTAATTAAATTATCTTATCTTATTTAATTAACATCTCTTTTTTTAATTAAATAATCTTATTTAATTGAAAAAAATCTCTCTTTTAATTAAATAAATAAAATCCCCACTTAAAGCTCTTTTTTTGATGAAAAAATGAAATAAATCAAATAAAAATTAAAAAAAACTCCTTTTTCTCCACATATTCCTAAGTGGTGGGTTTTTTCCCTCTTGATTTTTAGGGATTTATCCTACATTACTCTTGAGGATGCATTCCTCTCCACACTTTCCTTTATAAGGAGCCCTCTCCTCATTTTGATCGAGATATCAAGATTTCATGTTATTGTTATGCTGCAGGTTTTGGAGAGCGATTTTGGAGGAGAATTTGAGCACTTGAGCTTGAACATTGCAACTTCTCTTTTCTTGTCTTCTTCTCTCATGTATCCATGGCAATCCATTTAGAGTAGATGCCCTAACTAAAAACTTTGTTTTAGTGACCAAAATCCCGCTATTTATTCACGTGAAAGGTCAGAGACTGACTAAGACGTCCCACATTTTCACGACTCTTAGTAGAGACAACGGTCCTTTGGGAATTAATTCCCTTGGGATTCGAAGCTTGGTGTGCCTAAGAAGTGAGTGCACTATAAGGAGGAGCCCATGCCTCCAAGATTCTAAGTTGTCTGCTATGAGTAGGCATGGCTGAACTTCAGTTCAAGTGGGAATTCAACAGACATTGCTCTAGCTTACCTAGGTTGTGGTGTCTCTGTTCTTTTTTTAGAAAAAACATTTTGCTTGATGTGTCAGCTTGTGTGAGAGAAACATCAAAAACATCAAAACATACACCAAACATCAAAGCAAACAAAAAAATGATCAACAAATCTGCATTCTTAAGTATCAAACTTTCAACTTGCTCAATTTGCTATCCTATCATTTCCAGTATTCCTTGGTTGATCCGGGTCAGATTAGGTCACTTACCCCACTGTTAGAAGCTTGTTTACACTTTGGATTCTTGTGTTTTGACCTCTTGAACTAGTAATCTTTGGTTTCACAAGTGACCTTGCTTTGATTTGGTGAGCTAGAAACTGTCCTTGTTGAGAAGATAAACCTTTAGATCCTTTGATAACACACTTGAAGAGTTTTAGTAGTCTCTTGTCTATTCACTTCCATACAAATTCAAATTCAATCAATATAACTTGGGTAAATCATCCTCCTGATCCATATGTGTTAGGGTATTCACCCGTTCAGTGGGCACCTCTCTGGCACTGTTGGTTTATGCCTCTTGCAAAATTCTACCTTATCACCTCTCTTTTGGACAAGTGAGTGCTTTTACTATCCTAGTTTGGTACCAAAGTTTCTTAGGTTTGTCGTATCACCTAGTACCTTTTCTTTCATGCCAGTTACAAAAAGATATCAAGTAGATCAAGGAAAGCGACCTCAATTAGTCTTTAACCAATTACCCTTAGTTCAAACTTGCCAAAAATGTAAGGGAAAAGAGCCTGTATTTGATCAATCACCCATGAACAACTTAGAAATTTGGTTTGATTCCAAGAGTAACCTTAGTAAGTTGAGTACACCTTTAGCATCTTCTCACTTAGATATGGATATGAGTTATACAATGACTCAAAGAGAGGGGAGAAATGGATAAATGCCTTGATGACATATTTGAAAGACATAGAGATCACATTCCATTTGGCGGTTCCTCTCACAAAAGTCAACCAGTCTCACCCCTCATCTCATCTAGATATATGGATGCACACCAAAGGGATGAGAGAGGTAAGAGGCAAGCTTATCAAGATGAAGAATCACAACATGAAAACCAATATGATGAACATTATGACACTCGCGTAAATGCAGCATACACCAATAATTTGTTTCGACATTCAAGACCAAGTTCACCGCTCAAAACATCTTCAATATACACGAGTGAAAGACTTAAGAGAATTGAGCATGAAAAGAAAGCCTTCCTAGATGAACAAGCTGAAAAGGAAGAACAATTTAGACTCCTAGAGTTGGAAAGACAAACCTTGTTGGAGATAGAAAGGAAAGCCTTCCAGGAAGAGCAAGACAGACTCTTGGCTCAACAACTTAATGATCAATTTAATGACATGCGTGTTAGTGGTGGAAACAAATCTCCTCCATCCACCCCTCCTAGGACTCCACGAAGTGGATGTTCAAGAACACCTTCATGATCTCCTAGCCCTAGAGTAATAAGGCCTTAAAGGCATGATCATTATAGGAGACGAACACCTCTTAGGAACTCAAGACAACCTTCACAACGTGCTCACCATGGTTCACAATATGGGGGTAGTAGCTTGAGTTTTGAATTTATGAAGATACAACAAGAACCACTCTTCCAATAGTATGTGGAGAGATACTTAGAGAAAAACAAAGACAAGTTCCTAGAGAGTTTAATCAAAAAGGGCGCTAGGGTCCCCTACAACTTTTATGTGGACAAGAAGATTAAGAAGCAAGGTCCATCTCAAGAAGAAGAGATCAAACAAATTAAGAGTATGGTGGAAAAGATGTTGGCACCCAAGAATTCATTCTCACTTGATTCAATTTGTCCTAATCCTTTTGACAAAAGTGTTAACATGAAATACTTCCCTATAAAGGTTGAGATCCCTCAATATGACAAGTATGATGGAAATGGAGATCCACATGATCACGTATGCCAATTTTATACCACAAGTTTTGAGTTCCATCAAGATGACTCGTACCTCATGAGATTGTTCCCAAGGATTCTTAAGGGTCAAGTGATGGAATGGTTCACCAACATGACTCCCCTCGTTAAGACTTTCAAAGAGCTCATCCATAGATTCATTCAACACTTTGCATATAATCTTTCAAGATCTATCACCATGTTGGACTTATGCAATTTAAAGCAAAATCAAGGGGAATCTTTGTCACTTTCTTGCAAAGGTGGAGATGACAATGCTCTTGCTACTCTAGGACCATCCCTAAAAATGAGAAGATTGACATGCTTGTTAGCAACTTGGTTCCTGAAATGCGGTATGAAGTTAGGAAGATGGTTTTTGATTCCTTTGACACCATGGTTGAAACCGCATGTAGGATTAAGGATGTTTTGAAAGAACAAGGAATTTTGACCAAACATGGAAACAACAACAACAATGGTCAAAATAACAACAACCCTAACAAAGATAAAGGAAAAAACTCACATTAGAATAGGAACAAACAAGTGGTTAATGATGGAGTTGTATACTCCTCCCAACCCAAAGATCAAACTGTTCTCCACTTGTCTAGTGTTGTTCAAGCCATGAAACTCAATGCATCTATTCAACAAGAGAACAAGCCAAGATACCAAGATAAGCCTAAGAAAGAGAGATGTCAATTTTCAAAACTTGGTGATTCATATGAGGATGTCTTGAAAAAAATCATTGCCAACAACCTTATGCATCCTCAAGATCCCACGAAGCATTATATACCTGATGTTAAGCCACATTAGTGGGATGAGAAAGCCTTTAACAAGTTTCACAATGGAATTGGACATGATATTGAAAACTATTGGAAACTCAAACATGTCATCCAAGATCTCATTGAGAATGGAAAACTTAAGGTAGATGGATTGAACACCAACATCGATCATAAGGCATTCAAAGATGCCCAAGTATGAGAAGGGGGAAACCTCTAAACCTAAGAATGGCAAGGTTGAAGTCAATTACACTTACACAGATGCAAATAATGTTGTCAACATGCTTTAAGTTGTAGAAGAGAATGTCAACATGGTGAGAGATAAAGATCCCTATGGTTATGATCTAGACAAGGACTCTCCTCCTATCTTTGATAAAGAACCCGTCATGGTGCTAAGGGGTCCTAACTCTAGAGTGTCATCTCAAACTCTCAATGATGTCACATGAAGTCAAGGTCCCTTGTCATTAAAGGACCTAGTTCAAGTCAACAAGGTAAACCAAAGCAAGTGGCATCCAAGAATGTCACCTCAAAACCAGTAGTCAATCCTAAGTCAAGCTATAATCTTGTCGATCAGTTGCAAAGAACCCCAGCTCAGGTTTCGATCTTTGAGCTCTTAGAGTTGTCCCCAAGACACAAGCAAGTCCTTGAGGATGCTTTGCGCGCAACGAATGTCCCCAACAACTTAGATGTTGATCAATTCTAGAACATGGTTAACCATATTGCTAGCCCTCATTACCTTACTTTTTTGGAGGATGATGATAAAGCTTTGAGCCACCCACACAATATTTCTCTTCATATTGAGGTCATGATCCACAAAACCTATGGTGTGTTGATAGATGGGGGTGTTGGGCTTAATATTTGTTCCTTGAGTCTTTTCAAGAAGGTGGGTTATTCTAAACAATTCATAGATACCAGAAAGAAGATCACTATCGAAGCCTATGATGAGGCAGAAATAAGTTCCAAGGGGTTGGTTGTCCTTCCTGTTAGGATTGGCCCTGTTGAAAAAGATGGTTTATTCTAGATAGTTGACGCTGGCCCCCTTGTGTATAATATATTACTCGGTAGACATGGATTCATGATATGCAAGCAGTGTTGTCTAGCTATCATCAATGTATTAAGTTCCCTTACAATGTAATAGAGATTTGTATACCCATAGATAACACTTTATCCATTAACTTAGTTTCAGTGAGTGCTCATGTTCCCCTCAATAGAGAAGTAGAAGACTTCGATGCAACCTTAGCTGAATGTAAAGACAAGCTCAAGTCAGTAGATCTTGGCATGGGGGGGTATCAACTCAACTCCCTCACAACACTACCAGTTTCACCCAGGTCTTATGGAAAACCTTCAAAATAAATGAGGCCTTCCTCTTTAGCTATAACTTTATTTGGCACGTTTGTAGAGTCCTCAATGCCTATTCAAGATGAGAAAGAAGAGACGGTTGTTAGAGATTGGATTTATAGAGAAGAGAAATACATGCACAATGAGAACTTCTCTCTCTCTCTCCTAAGGCTTATGGAAGAGGGTATACTTTTGTCAAACAGATGGGCTATCTTGGACATGGACCTCTTAATCACAGATTGGATGCTAGGGTTGAACCTCTTGATCATGCTCTTTTTGGATGCAAGACTAAGAAGACGGTTGGCCTAGGATTTGCGAATCACAAAAAGAACACTACTCCTATCCTTGATAAGTTAGATAGTGAAGATGAACCAGAATATGTACCTAATTTGACAAATCAACAAGACATGTGTGAAGATTGGGTCCCTTCCACTAATCTCCTTTGGGGAGATTCAGATATTCTAGTCACTCATGAGTCAGTTACGACTTTAGAAAAAGATGAATCAGATGTAGAAGATCCTTTCAGAGAATGTCAACAAAATAATCTTGTCCATTTAATGGAAAGAGAAGGTGTTACCTTTGATGACACTAGACCTTCCAAATCAAGATGTCTCAAACCCTCTTGGTGTAAGCATCCTAGTTGCAGTTCAGACATAAGTTGATATGAGTATGAATGAGACTTCTTCTCATAGCCTTCCATAGTTGACATGGATGTTTATGTCACCCACACTTATGGTTCTCAACCCAAGGTAGCTGACAAGTCACGTGTAGGATTAGAGGGTTTGAACCCACATGTTGCCTTAGTGGACGATTCTTCACTTGTTAGGATGAATCCTAATTTGGGTAGCTTAGAAGGATACTTGACGAACTCTGAATCTTCGGTCACCAGAGATGATATCATTCACATTTACAACCTTGAACCAGTCATTGACTTACCCATTATTCATCATGACCTCATTGATTGGTCCCAACGCTATCAAGAACCTGAGCTCTTAACATTTCAAAATGATTATGAGATAGCATGGTACTTAAATGCTATTGAACCTGTAGTCTCTTCCACCAGTGAACTAGCTACCAGCATGACAAAGCCAAACATCAAGTACCTTAGTCACAAAATAAAAAGAAACGAAAATCAAAAGAATAGGAATTCCGATGGCGAAAACCACTCTGTGGCAGTGTCAGAACCAAAAAAAGTAAAAATAAATTATGTATCCAAGGGTGAAAACCTCTATGAGGCCCCTAAAAATGAGGTACTTGATCGTCTCCCTAGCTAACTTCAAGATAGATCTTCAATGCTTATTGAGACAACACAAGCAGTCAATTTGGGTATAGATGAGGCTCCGCAGATAGTACACTTTGCTGAATCCTTGCCACCACAAGAAAAAGAACCTACACTAAGTTCTTACAGAAAAAGAAGATCAACTTTGCATGGAATTATTCAGATATGCTAGGGTTGGACACTAATCTTATCATGCATCACTTGTCCAAAGCTCAGGGTGTCAAACCGGTTAAACAGAAATTGAGAAAGATGCATCCTCACATAGCTCTCCTAGTCAAAGTAGAATTGGAGAAACTCCTTGGTGCAGGATTCATAAGAGCTATTGCCTATGCTGAATGGATATCAAACATTGTCCCAGTTTCCAAACATGACAAATCCATTCGATTTTGCATATATTTTAGAGATGTCAATAGAGCATGCCCAATGACGACTTTCCACTTTCCAATATAGACATGATAGTGGATATGACTGCGGGTTATGAGATTTATTCCTTGATGGATCATTTTTTCAGGTATAATCAGATTAAGATAGCTCCTGAAGATCAAGAAAAGACTGCATTCACTTGTGCATGGGGTACCTATTGTTGGAATGTTATGACTTTTGGATTAAAAAATGCAGGAGCCACCTATCAACGAGCTATGATAACCATTTTTCATGACATGATGCATAAAAACATGAAAGATTATGTGGATGACACCTTGGCCAAGTCTCAGAAGAGAGATACACACTTAGATGATTTAGAAGTCATTCTAGATCGCATGGAACAATTTCAACTAAGGTTAAATCCTAAAAAGTGTACATTTGGAGTCACCTCTAGAAAACTGCTAGGATTCATCATTTCAGCAAGAGGAATAGAGGTAGACCCTGAAAAAGTCCAAGCAATCATAGATATGCCACCTCCTACAAACATTAGTCAAATGAGGAGTCTTTAAGGACATCTTCAATCCATAAGGAGATTCATTTCACAGTTGGTAGATAGAGCTCAACCCTTCAACAAGAGCATACACAAGGGAGTCAAATGTGTTTGGAATGAGGATTAGCAAAAGAGCATAAGATCAAATCAAGAAATACTTGGCAAATCCTCCTATTTTAATGCCTCCTATCCCAGGGAAACCAATTATTCTATACATTTTAGCGACAAAATTTTCCTTGGGGGAATTACTAGCTCAATTTGATGAACATGGGAAAGAAAGAGCAATATACTACATTATTCGCACTCTTGTTTCATATGATGTTAACTACACCAGCATTGAGAAAGCTTGCCTTGCAATTGTGTTTGCTTCCCAAAAGTTGCGACATTACATGCTTGCGCACACTATACACCTCATAGAAAAAATAGATCCACTCAAGTATTTTCTAGGTAAGGCTACCCTCACAGGTAGACTTGCTAAATGGATGATGATACTTTCAGAGTTTGACATAGAGTACATTAAGCGTAAAGCAATAAAAGGACAAGCCATAGCAGATCGATTGGTTGATTTCCCAATACAAGATAATGCACCTATTCAAGTTGACTTCTCAGATGAGCATCTCATGTATATGACTAAAAGAACATGCAAGATGTTCTTTGATGTATCCTTTAAGGAAAACAATTTAGGAGCTAGTGTGTTGTTTGTTTCTCCTCATGGTACACGATTCTCAAGTCTTATAAATTATTGTTCCCATGTATAAAAAACATTGCCGAGTATGAAGCTTTAACAAATGGACTTAAGATGGCCATAGAATGGAGAATCACAGAGCTACATATCTATGGGGACTCACAACTGATAATTAACCAAGTCAATGATGAATATCAAACAAAACATGAGAAAATGGTACCTTACAAGAAAATGGTTTATTTCTTGAAATGCTACTTCACATTTGTCACGTTTCAACAAATTCTGAGAGCAGAAAACAAAGCAGCTGATGCTATGGCTACACTTGCTTCACTCCTTTAGTTAGAGCAGCGTGAATCTAGATTTGAATTCCTGGTGGAAGAGCTACATCACCCTATCTATGACTCTCAAGAAAGCCATGTCATTTGCACCCTTGTTGGTCGTGAGTCATCCCGTTATGGTACTATTTACTCATACCTTCATGATGGCATTATACCTGAAACCTTTAACCGATCTGAATGCAGAAACCTTACCCGAAATGCCTCTCACCATTCCCTTATCGCTGGTGATTTGTATAAGAGGGGTCTAGATGGAACATTTCTTAGATGCTTAGAAAAGGAAGAATCTGACCAAGTGTTAGTTGACATCCATGAGGGCATCTGTGGGGGACATTCCAATGATCTTGCCATGGCCCAAAGGTTTCTTAGGGTGGGGTACTATTGGCCTATGATGCAGATTGATGCAGTAGATTTTGCAAAGTCATGTGAAAAATGGAAAAAACATGGTAACCTGATACATGCTCCAGACAGGGAGCTCATTCCTTCTATATCTCATTGGCCTTTTCAGCACTAGGCCTTTGATCTTGTTGGACAAATTCATCCCAACTCGTCAGGTGGACACAAGTTTATTATCACTACTACTGATTACTTCACTAAATGGCTAGAAGCTGTCCCACTTTCTGTTGCCTCAGGCAAGACAGTCTCTCTATTCATTCTGAACCATATCATCTGTCGATATGGAGTGCCTTCCGAGATTATCACTGACAATGGAGGCCAGTTTGAAAATAAGGACCTTAAACAACTCTACAAGAAGTTCAAGATTAAACAACATTGGTCCTCTATTTACTTCTAGCAAGGAAATGGTCAAGTAGAGGCATCAAACAAAACCATTCTTAAAATCTTGCATAAAACAGTCTATAAGAATGGTAGAGATTGGCACTTATAGATAGATCTGGCTTTGTGGGATTATAGAATGAGTATTCATACTCCTACTGGGGCTACTCCTTTTTCCCTTGCATATGGTGTTGAAGCAGTGTTACCTTTGGAGGTTGAGATTCCTTCACTTAGAGTTTCCCTCAAAGGTCTAGTTACAGATGAAGACTACTGCACCATGAGACTTCAAGACTTAAAACTTCTAAATGAAAAATGTCAAGCATCATTTGACCATATGAGGGTTTATCAAAAGTACATGTCCAAATCCTTCAACAAAAAGGTTTGCCCTAGAGAATTCCATGTGGGAGATCTTGCCCTACATGAAAATCCTAAGAATCAATAGCATAGAGATCAAAAGGGAAAATTCGAACCTAATTGGCTTGGACCTTACATCATTACAATGACTTTTTGGTCAGGTGCTGATTTACTCTCTACAGAAGAGGGAGAGTAGCTCCTTGATCCTATCAATGTCTTGCAACTGAAGAAGTTCTATCCTTGATGCCCATTCTGTCTGGGGGCATCCTTTGTACATAATTATTGATCCTGACAAAATCCAAAAAAAAAAGATATATTGTCAAAAAATTTAAAAATCAGAAAATGTCCTAAAAAAATGATTATCTTAGTGAAAACCTAGCAATAGGCGTTTTGATGTATCTCCAAAAAAATTATATATTCTAAAAATATAAAAAAATAATAAAAAAAAATTCAAAAAAATAGAAAAAGTGTCTTGGTGAAAACCTGGAGAC
Organism: Thuja plicata; assembly: GCA_018584345.1. NCBI lineage: Eukaryota > Viridiplantae > Streptophyta > Pinopsida > Cupressales > Cupressaceae > Thuja > Thuja plicata. The sequence goes on along the minus strand of MU226778.1, from coordinate 1,140,884 downwards.
AGGCACCTTGGTAGCAAAAAATTGTAATAAAATCTAAGTGGTGAAAACCTGGAAACAAGCGCTACTTGAGGCCTTTGCACCCCTGTTTCTTAACATATGTCCTCGACACTTAGCCTTTCTCCATCATGCCTTGTCCTTGTTGCCTTGGTTTGGAATTGGTCTTTATCTTTGTCTAGGGGGCATAACTATGTTAGCTTTGGTCTCTTGAATGCGTTAGTCTTTAGGAAACCTCACAAACGATATTTTTCAACACCACCCCAACTGTATTTTTCAATACAACCCCTGACATCGAGTGTTTTTCAACACTTATCGGTTGGTATTACCTAGTTTTGTCTTGTGATCTTACCTGCTCGCAAGAATTCGATCCTTATCCTCAGAACTCAATATTAGTTAACACACTTAAATTTTTAAACACAACACTTAATGCTTGAGCTATGTCATGATCTTTTCTTTGTGTGCTGACTGTTATTGATTTTCGTTGAGTTTCCTTGTCTAATAAGTCTCTCTAGGATGCATATCTAGAGGACTTGGGGCATGGGGCATGTTTTTATTTGCTTTATGCTTGTGGGTGTGGTCTTGAAACTCTTGAATGTCTCTTGTTGTTCCCTTCAAACACTTAGGAGATTTGAGGCATCATCCTTGACTATTTTTGCACAACCGTTCTTATGGTCATCTTGATATCTATACCTTGATGCGAGTGTGGTTTTGCTACATTAAATTGGGTAAGCTAATATCGAAGTCATCTTGACCTTTATGTCTTTGATGCTTATGTTAGAATCTTTCCACCTTCCAATCTGATATAAATCACATTCATATCTTCATAGTTGCACTTGTGACTAGTGATGATTGTGTGATTTTCTGATGTCCGTTAATAATGGCCCAATGATGAAAATAAGTTCCTTAACATTCTCTAATGAATGATGCACACAAAATCCTATGTCACAGTTTCTTTATTGCAAGTACACCTTTTCATTTTCATGTAGCTTGCATTGTTAGACTTCATGTTAATTTTCATTTTTAGGCTGCATTATGAGTTTGAGAGGGTTTTTCCTTCATCTTGCGCGTGGACTTTTAATCAACTGTGGTCATGTTTTGATCTTCATTTCCTTATCTTCTTTCATGATCTCAATCAAAATTTTCTATCTTAAACAGTTGATTGATTTTGGGGCATTTTCTTTCTTAAGGCAAATTCTTTTTTTTTTCTCTTCATTTCTTTCCACTTCTTCCAAACTTCTATCTTCCATTCGCTTTCACCCCACTTCTTTTCTTCTAATTCAACCTTGGGGCATAATCTTTTGTGCCTGATGATCTACCTTAGTTCTGTGATCCTTGTATCTTTAATCTTACATGAAGAACCTTATCTTTAGTTCGATTTGATCAAATTTATCAATTTGTTGTTTCTCCTCTATCTCATTTCAATTTTGATCACGAGGGGGCAATACATATCAAACTTCAATCCTTGATTCAGCTTTATCAATCCTACCAATTGCTCTGCTTGGGGCAACCTTGGTTGAGATTCTTATCTTGGACATGTCAATTACCTATTTACAGGGGTGTTGACCTTGTCTTTTTCAATAAGCTTATCTTTGTCCTGATGTGTTCCTGTCTGTCGATCACACATCTGGGTTGTTTTGTGATCCCAAATCGATCTCACACTTCCACTGCATTCTTTGACTACATGTGTTCCCATAAAGATCACACATTAGTCAAAGAGGGGCAAATGTATGCACCCTAAAATGGTCGCCTAGACTATGAGCCCTCATTCTTCAATTTATCAAATGGCAGAATCAATTTATCAATTTCCTGAACCAATGCTTTGCAATATTTTCAATTCAAATCAATTTCCTTGATTAAATAGTAATTAATTCAATTATTTCAATATTTCCTAAAGTTTGATCATTTCATCAATAATTGTATTTAATTAAAAGAAAACACCCCTTTTAATTAAATAAAATGATCTTATTTAATTAAAAGAAAATCCCTTTTTATTAAATAAAATCTCTCTTTTAATTAAATAATCTTATCTTATTTAATTAAAAACTCTTTTTTTAATTAAATAATCTTATTTAATTGAAAGAAAATCTCTCTTTTAATTAAATAAATAAAATCCCCACTTAAAGCTCTCTTTTTTATGAAAAAAGGAAATAAATCAAATAAAAATAAATAATTTTTTTTTCTCCGCATATTCCTAAGTGGTGGGCCTTTTCCCTCTTACTTTTTAGGGATTTATCCCACATTACTCTTGAGGATGCATTCCTCTCCACACTTTCCTTTATAAGGAGCCCTCTCCTCATTTTGATCGAGATATCAAGATTTCATGTTATTGTTATGCTGCAGGTTTTGAAGAGCGATTTTGGAGGAGAGTTTGAGCACTTGAGCTTGAACATTGCAACTTATCTTTTCTTTTCTTCTTCTCTCATGCATCCATGGAAATCTATTTAAATTACTCTTGCACTTGCATGTTAGATTAGATTCATATTTCATTTCATAGAATAATCTTGCATGTGTATTTCCTTTCATAGATTAATCTTACATATTTCCTTCATAGATTAGTTTGCATATTTCCTTTCATGCATTGTTATCATATAGATTAGTTTGATTTCATGCATCATTATCATATAGAATAGTTTCTATTTTCATTTACAATGCATATTTGATGATCATGGAGACTATCATTCTTGCTCTTCTTCTTTGAATCTCTCATTTCATGGTGTACTTGCATGGTCATAAATTAGGTCTAAATTGAGGGCCTTCATCACAAACCCTTGCACTCCATGAATAGGGAGCTATGAGTCACCATTTGAGACCTAATTATTGAGCAATCTTAGATATAATGACTCATAGAAGTGTGTCAACATTTTAGCACACACAAGTAAGTATGGAACTGCATTACACCAAGTTATATTTTGCATCAATTACAATCATACATAATTGAAATGTCAAATTAGCATGATTATAGATGCACTACGGTATTACTTGTTAAATTCTATGGAAACTATTTCATCAGGCAATACATACCGAAATCCATTGGTATACACTCAGTTGAATTGTCTGCACTTACCAAAAATCATCGGTTAACATGTAAAAGAAAAAGTTTCTAGTGTAAACTAAAATATGTCGGTAATCATGTAAGCTGACAAAGTTGTCTTGGCCAAACACCAAAACTCGACGGTAAAGGTAAAAAGTTAGATGAATTCCCTGAAGCATTGCGTTGTCACCAAAAAGAGAGGTTAGTGTTTAACCTGATGACTTCATCTTCAAACACCTAGGAGTGGTTTAGCATTAATGACTTGACTTAGGGCAAAAATCTATAAAAAGGCGATGGAAGGGTTTCATTATTCACCAGCGAGGCAAAAGAAAACCAAGAAGACAAAGTTGGAAGTCACTCTAGATGAGATAATTGAGATACCCAAATGTGACCCGAATACACTAGACTGTGAAGCACTAAAAGAGTACGATGAAATATGCCAAAGGAAGGCACTACAGGAGAAGTTAAGAAAGGAGCACCGAGACTCCATGGTACTAGAAACAACTAGGGACATCTTGAGTCAGATTGTACCCAATGTTGATATTAATCACAATAGACCTATCCTTGATCAACTAGCTACTCTCACTGAGGCCATCACAATGTAGAACATTGATGCAGAAAAGGCAATTAAGGAGAGAGCAAAGTAGAAATACTAGTACAAACTCATTGAAAAGATTAGCCAAGAAGTGGCAAAAAATAAGGTAAAGCTTTCAGATTTAGCAAGTGAATTAGATCGAATAATTATTGAAGCTATTTCCCTTATACAACAATTGAACACACTTGACAAATTCACTAAGGAGCATAGTGATAAAATAGCAAAGTTAGATTCTGATCTAGCTACAAGTGCTAAAGGAACGACCACTGATGATAATGAAATTAAGTTGCATTATGAGAAAATTGTTGAGATAAAAAGGTTAAGACAGGAACTGTGAGAAGCATAAACATAATTTAGGGAATAGGTCACCAAGCTCCAGGCTCAACTTCTACCAATTCTTACACTGCTTCAACAACATATCAGTTCAGCAAGACAACTGAGAGCCACCCCTAAGATGTCTGTAGCAGACAACAACTACGACATGCATGCAAGGATCACACTTGAGCACATAACTCAAGATAACCTGAAAGAAAAATGGGAGAAGATGATGGAAGACATGAATTCCTCACACTCTCATATTTTTGATAAGTTATAGGTATACACCTTTGCCCTTACTATCAAAAAAGGGGGAAAATAATATGTACAGATGAGAAACTATATAGTATAGAAAAAGAACAAAAAAAGGGAGTATAATGTTATGATATGATATATATACAACACAAGGTCAAAATAAAAGAGTATCATGCACATACACTTATACTATACCGACATATGCATAGGGGGAGTCATGAAATGATGAAGGAATATATATGGTGTACATACTCAACATTTTGTTAGTATTTTGCACATATCAATTTTTGATACTAATGTTAAAGGGGGAGATTGATGACATTATTTTTCCATTAGTATGCAAAGAAGATCTTTAGTAAACCTACACCGAAAGATAGGACAAGAACAAACCAAAATTACAGATATCAGAGATCGCCAAAATTTGCTAAGTACAAAGAAAACCGACGACACAATTTTTTGTGTAAACTGAAAATGCAAAGTGAAAAGGATAAAAAGGAACCCAACAGTGGAACCCAACAAGCAGGATATAGTGCAACCCAAGAGAATAGTCAAAGTGGAACCTGAGAGACAGTTCAAGCAAGGAACACCGAAAGAAAGTCAAACTAATTTATGAGCATAACTGACCGACAGATACCAAAAGTCAGTTGAAGCCTGCAAAAAGTGGATCTGACTTCCACGTCAGATAAAATATTCATATTCTATTTATAGAGTCTTGATTTGTTTTAAAACCATTACTTAAGAGACAAGGAACATTAATGTAAATGTTTTAATCAGTCTAACTGATTTAAAACATATAGACTAGGAGATCAAGGTAAAGTTGTAAACCTGTGATCATAGAGTTAATATTGTTTTATGTGAAACTTAATTAGGTCAATCTATCTTATAAATAGATGATGTAATCATTCATTATGATGGATGAGAGGATGAATGTATCCAACAAGCACATCTATGGATCAGACTGAGAGTTTCAAGAAGTATAACAACAAAAGGTGAATTTGGTTATCAAGAACCAAGAATAGAGGCTACCGAACAATAGAGGTATTATTCAATCACAATAGGTGATACACTTATACCTCTAATCTTGAATGGATTTATAATCAACAATAAGAGATAGCATACACTCAGGACAAAGTGTAATTTTCTTACATTCTAACAAGTGAAGCAAAGTGTAAAAATCCTTTTAAGGAAGGTGGATTTAACAATCCTATTGTAAATCTCTTAACTGAGTGCACACTAAACAGTGTTGCTAAAGCTCTTAACAGAGTAGACTTTAACAGGTCTCCACAGATACTCCTAATATGGTAGATCATCAAAGTGATCAAATTGTAAGCCTTAACCGACCCCTTACAATCTGCACATAGTGAAGAATTTGTGGGTGCCATCCCCACCACAGTTTTTACTTCCTAACAGGAGTTTTCTGCGTTACAATATCTTGTGTTATGTGTCAATTACTTTCATGAATGTTTCTATGAATGTTCACATGTTTCATTAAGTTTATGAATTGATAAATCTCACACCAAGATAGTATAGATCAGATGGTTGGATATACAATTGATTACACAAAGGATAAAGGTTAAAAGATATAAAAGTTTTAGGGGTACTGATTCACCCCTCCCCTCTCAGTACACACTTCCCATTAATTCCAACATGTGTAGGGTAAATTTGAATTTTTAAATTTAAAATGTGATAGGACAAGAGTTGACTTGGGTTTGCTAATCAATTTGATTAAGATTGCGTAAATGATTAGAGAGTGATTAGGTGGGAGATTAATATTAATTAGTGGGCAAGTGGATTGGGTTGAGTTGGAACTATGGGTTGAGTGGTTAGAGATTGGTTAGGTGAGGGTTGAGGTTAGGAGCCATGTGCTTAAATAGAGTTAAATGTATTATTTAATTCCAAGTGGGGGGAAAAGGATTAATTAAGTAAACAAAGTCATTTACTAAATTGAATGAAGGGTTAAGATGCAAGTGACCTTTTTAGGATTGTACAAGTGGGTGAGGGGAATAGGCTAGGTTGGTTTAATTAATTTAGAAATTAATTAAACTCCAGGGAAAAGGGATAAGATAATATTAAATAAATGTAAATTTATTTAATCAAGGGTAGGGGATAAAGAGGTTTCTGATTAAATAAATGTGAATTTATTTAACTAAAGGTGGGATAAGGATAATTTAATTAAATAATTGTAAATTTATTTAATTAAGGATAAAGGTTAAGATAAAGGATTAAATGAAAAATGAGTATTCATTTAATTGGCTATGATAAGGGTAATTGCATTCATATGGACACATTTTGGTATCTACATTTTTCCCCTCTTTTATGTAGCATCATGAAGTGATGTTATATCAAAGAATAATAAAATGTAGTGGATAAAAGGGATAAGACTAGTAGCATGATGCCCCAATCATGGAAGGATGAGGATGGAAGATGAGGAATGAGTGGTATGTCCCTTTGAGAGGACAGGTGGGTTCAGAGAATATATGTTGTTAGAGTAATAGTCTCTTGGGTTATTAATTAAATCATTATAATCTAATTACTAACTCACCTATTCACTCTAGTTGCTTAAGCTAACCTTAGGGTTTCATGATTCCTTTTATAAGGATTCACCTCTTTGTTTTTCATAAAGAGTTTTTCACATCTCATTGTAACATCTAGAAACATATTGTTTTCTTGTGCATATGATGTCTCCTCTGGCTTTTTGGCCTCCATAGTTTTTCCTGTCTTTTGTACTTTGCTTCTTTCATGTAACAGGTTATGCATGCAGGTGTTCTTGGGAGAATAGGTTTTTTCCTATTCTAACATGGTATCAGAGCCATCCTGTAGCTGGTTATTCGTGTTTTGTCGAAGTGTTTCAAAAGCTGGGGGTTTTCCTAGTTTTTCAAAAGTTTTTTGTGTGGATTTAGGGGGACCTCTATTTCTGGTCATTTTGGGATGAAACGGACATTACCGTTGTGCTTAGAGCACCCAAAAACCTCAGAATCCATATAAAGTTTGTCTATTTTGGACAACTTGCCTCCGAGGCAAAAAAATTTGGTTTCTAGTGTCGTACAGGCATGAAAACCGAGAAAATTTTTTAAAAAACATTGTTTTTTATGTTTTTTGGCATTTTTTTGAGTGCGCCACCCTCCGGCCTCTGCCCCGCTGCCCACCAGTCCCGCTCCACCACCCTGCCACCCCCACCACTCTACGCTCCTGGCCCGCACCGCCCACTACCGTCGCTCCGCCTAGTTCCCGCCACTCTGCCCGATTCTATCGCCCAACGATTTATTTAAAACCTGCGGGCCCCTCTTTACTGGACGGTGGTCACATGGGTGACCAGGAGCTAGGCTCCATCCCCCTGCGCATGCCATGCGCCCAGGGGCTAGCCCCTTTTCAGGTCCAGGGGCTTTAAAAAAAATTTGGGGCCCTTTTTTGACCCTCCCACACTGTTTTCGCTTTATCTTGAGCATACGGGGGTATTTTTTTGACTTCCATATACCGTCGGAAAGCTCTTTCTGAGAACTTTCCGATGATAGAGGTTGGAATTTTGATTTCTACTATTTTGATAGTATTTTTTACTATCAAAGTCTGATGTATGTTTTCTACCCTCCGGGAGCCATATCTAGCTCATCTAGACTCCATTTTTGGCGAACCAGATATCGCCGAAAAGTTGGTTCAGTAAGATTTTCAGTTGCAGGGGTATTTTTTCTAGATTTTGCTCTAGGTTCTCTCTCCTCTAAGTTTTTCTCTTTTGCACTTTGGTGGATTACTTGGGTTCTACAGGTCCTGGGATCTCTTCTTCTGATCTTCTAACTCACTCTTCTTTCTGACTTCTGAGCATTGTATGCTTCTCTTTTATAGCATTCTCTTTTTTGTAAATGCACTGAGATAAAGTCCCTACTTTTGCATATCTGGAATTTTGAGCACCTTGTGTTTTTTGTACTCACACTCAGTTATAAAGTGTCATGGGGGGTTATGATGTTTTTCTATTTTGTGCTCATCCACCTTTGTCAAGTGAGTGTACCTTCCATGACATTAGCCCATGTTGTGTGTCAGTGACACCGCCCTTTATCCTGTGCTTATACTTTTATTGCACTATTGGTGTTCCTGATTTTTCTTTCTGCAGATGTTTCTGGCATTGCATTTCAGTGTTCATGTCACCCTTCTCCCTGTTCAGCATTATGGGGGGGTTCTCCTGTTGGTTCTATTGCTTCCCAGGTTTGATTGATCAGCTCTTCAGACTTTGTCTTCTCTACCTGGTCATGCACTTTTTTATTGGGTGTTCCAGCAGTTACTTTTGACAGTGTTTACATCTTCATGCTTCAAAGATGCTTCTTGCTCTTTCTTGTTCCTTTCTTTGGGACTTTCCCTAGATTGGAGGCTTAGTTTCCTTCATCTATTTTATTTCTTTTACTTGGGTACCTGATCAGGCCTTGTTGTCGGGACCCTTCTTTCCTGCTTTCTACAGTAGTCTCCTAGGTTTTTGCTTCTCCCTAAGCTTATCTTAAGGGGGGGTGTTAGAGTAATAGTCTCTTGGGTTATTAATTAAATTATTTTGATCTAATTACTAACTCACCTATTCACTCTAGTTGCTTAAGCTAACCTTAGGGTTTCCCTTTTTAGGGTTTCGTGATTCCTTTTATAAGGATTCACCTCTTTGTTTTTCATAAGAAGTTTTTCACATCTCATTGTAACATCTAGAAACATATTGTTAATATATTGTTTTTTTGTGCATATGATGTCTCCTCTGGCTTTTTGGCCTCCATAGTTTTTCCTATCTTCTGTACTTTGCTTCTTCCACGTAACAGGTTATGCATGCAGGTGTTCTTGCAAGAATAGGGTTTTTCGTATTCTAACATATGTGTACTCTCAAAATGGATAGGAATGTGAAATGGAAAAGGGAAAAGGATGGGGATTATGAAGGAATAATATAAGAAAGTCATGCTACAATGGTGTGAGCAACCTAGGTTTGATATTGTATTTGACACTATACACCAAGGTATGAGAAACAAAGATGACAATGTGTCTGGTACGTGATAAAAAAAGGTATATGACACCATGATATGGAAGACCATGATGCCTTGTGATAATAGGATGCAAAGACCATGATAAATGAAAAAAATACTAACACATACAAGCAACAAGAAAATATGCACATAAACCAAAAGCAAACCAACATTCTGCCCCTAGTCAAGCTAAAAATTGATTGATTGATGATTGATGGTTGATTGTTTGATTAATTGATGAGGATAAAAAAGTTAACAATAAGAACAATGCACATTCGAATGATTGGGAATGATACACCCATGACAATGATTTGATTTAAAATTTGATCAATGAATTATGAGTTGATTTGGATCAAGATGATGATTTGATTAAAGATTGATGTTCTATATTGAAAGATTAGATTTCATGGATTATGATTGATTGCACTTGATTGGACTGATTTGGGATTTTTGGATGATTGGATTGGATATAATGAAATTGGAGGATAAATGATGGGATAAAATGAAATTAGAAGAGGTGGTAGATTGAATATGAAGGGAGAAATATAAGTGAATTAGATATAATGGAATTGGATGGTAGATAAATGATGAATGGTTTGAGACCAATGACAAGGGAGAACCAAGGAATGGTAGAGATGGAGATATGGCTTGGATAGGAGATAGATGGATTGAATGGATGGATAGTAATATGATATGGAGGATTAAAGGATGGAGGATAAAAGAGTGGAGATACAAGAACTATGTGGCAAAGTAGTGAAATGCCCCACACTAGTAGTAGGAAAATGAAGGATGGGGAGATGGGGGATAAATGATGCATGAAATGGAAGGATGGTGTATAAGGGATGTGAGTGGACGACTAAAGGATGGGGAATAATTGGAGTATGATCCAAGGACTATTTTGCAAAGGATGCCCCCATACAAGAGTTGGGAGGATGAAGGATGGAGAGATGGTGGATAAAGTGAGCAAGATGGATGGATAGTGTATAAAGAATTTTAATGGAGGGGATAAAGGCTTGTATTATCCAAAGCATGCATGGATGTTTTAGTGCCTCAAGTTTTTACGAAGATTAAAAGTATGAAAGTGGAATATATTTGGAGGGTATGAATACAGTACAAGATAATGAGATGGAAGATACAAACAAGCTAGGAAATATGGTATGGAGTAAATGTATAAGATAATCAAGATCAAAGATATGGGAAAGGAGGGTGGACTTATATAGGATTATGGATGGAAGATGGAGGAAGTAAATATGATAAGTACTATGAGATGGAGGATATGGATAGGATGTCACTTGATCATGTATGGATAAAGTGGATGGACTTAATAGGATATTGGATAATGGATGGACAAGGGATAAGGGATATGAAGGGAGGTGGATGGAGGGAATGGATATGATAGTGAAAATCAAAGATGGGAAAAGGATGATGGGCTTAGACAGGATGATGGATGGTGGATAGGGGATGTGGAAGATATGTATGGTAGCATAGTATGGAGGGATCTTGCCTCCAAGTGTAGAGTGCAAGGGGATGAGGATAAGTGAATAGATGTATACATGGATTTAGAAGACAATGGATATGTGATCGGAAGATGGTGGAAGGACTCAAGAATCTATTTCCATGGATGGTATCCCTTGATATGTTTCTATGTTGGACCAAGGAATTTTGGATATATGCTCATAGATATTGGTAGGATTGTGGAAGGGAGATAAAATAGATGAATGATGGAGGAGATAAGGATTTATGCAAAAGTTTGGATCAAAGGGGTGAAGGGGTGGGGAAGGATTGGTGGATAATGGATGGGAGGTTGAAAGACTTGTGAATAAATGGATGTAGGAGTTGGAAAGACTATCATTGGCACACACCTTGAAGGGTGGTTGAGTTGTGGAGGGGTAAATTTTTAAGGATATGGAGGAGAAAATTTAAATTTTGGGATATATGGTCTTCTAAATAATATTCCCCCCACAAAGGAGCTTTCTTTCACTACCCCTTATTATTCATCCTTTGTGGTGTCTATTTGAATAGGCAGTACACGTCCTTCTACTTGTTGGCACAACTTACATTTTGGAGCATTTCATTTTACTTTAGTCCCTGCTACATGCTCGAGCGTCGCGTGTTCACCTACAACTAGCTGCAGTTCATGTGTCCATCGGGCCCAATTCTTTCAAAGCCAGGCACATGGCTATCTCATTGTTCTTTTGAGGGGTTCATCCTTCTTTGACCGTAGCTTTCAACATTGTTGTGCCACATGTCCCATTCTTTTCCTATCGAGCATTATGTTTGAAGCTCTCGGGTTTTCCAAGAAGATGCATGTGTGGAGGCTTCACGGGGGTTACGAGACTATAGATTTTCAAGAAAGCGAGACTCGATGCCTATCAGGAATGCGTCCTCTTGAGCGTAATTAAAATAGCACATGCATTCAAATATCTACAAATTTGGTGCCGCCTTATACGTGACATGATTATTCTTTCAAGAGTCGTCACTGTCAGAAATTAAAAGCATGCAAAACTAGAGGATTTGATGAAGATTGTTTCTCTAACAGATTGTGATGTGTGAGTCGCCTCTCCTCAAGGGCTGACGTTGAGAGAAAATTCTTTGTTCCACCAAGTGTACAGTGCCACATCTTTCTAGGGTCTTTGTCTCTCCTTGAATTTTGAGTCTCTGGGTTTCTCCTTCCCAACAATATATAATGATGTATTTTGTAATAAAAAAAGATTCCAAGAAATTTTGAATTCTTGCACTTATTGAAAAGCTACTCTTTTTTCCTTAGAACTGTATCTATATACTTGAATAAATTAACACAAATCAATCATGCATTTTGGCCCTTTGGTGTATCTTAAGATTCAATATGCATTTGTCATTTTATGTGTTGTTGTTTAAACTTTAGCACTAGCATCTGTGTTACAAGTTGGAGTAGATTATGTTATTTTAAGCTTCTCTTTTTCATAAGTATTATTGTATGCTTCTCTTTATGTCTATGAGTCAAGAGGCTTTGAATGAGTGTGTTTATGTTCTAAGTTGTTCATTTCATAATTTCCCTTGAGATTCTATGTCCAGAATAGCCTATGCATTTAGTTTTATTAAGTGTCATTAAGCTTTGGTGCATCACCTTTCATTCCAGTATTTTCCAACCCTTTTCTCTAAACATAAGATGAAGATTCAAATTCTAAAATCTTGTAGGTTGCTCAGTGAAAAATATTAGGTCCCCCATTCACTGAAGCTTCCCATAAGGTTGTTAAACCTGAGAGCAATTTTATGTGTCAACAGTTCCTTTTTCTGGCACGCCTGATGGGACCAAAATAAGTATTCCCAACTTAGGTTGAGTGTTAGGATTAACAAGGCAGAAATAATAATTACATGTAGAAATATAACCAATAACAGAGAATAATAAACCAAACTAGAAGAGAACACAAGACACAAATATTTAACTTAGTTCACCCAATCCCTGGGCTATGTCCGCCAAATAGCAAAGTCCTATATTATTCTTATCCAGTGATTACAATTAGATCACAATGTGTAGATCCCTTAAAACTCAATACCGCTATAAAATATACAACATAATAATGAAACCCTAACCCTAAGCCAATTTATACAAACTTTATGTCGCTTTAGGGTTAGAACATGTCGGTCCAGAAATTGGCCATGCATTGCAAAAAGGTAAATCAATTGAAAGGTAAATCACTTTCCTAATTAGTCACCACAATATAAAAATATCCCACTTGGGGACTGATCAAACTCCACATAAACCAACAATTCTCTCACTTGGAGACTGATCTTGTAGCTAAACCGCTACCCTGTGAAGTTCCCACTGGATCCAACCTTCTTGGACTCTACTATTCTATTAGTCTATTCAATCTAGAAGACCAACCGAATCTGAACAAGAAGTCAGGTTCTCCCTTGTTACAACCTTTGTAAACATATCTGTTGGATTATCATCTGTATGAATCTTTTCCAGCTTTAACTTCCCATCATCCAAAACTGACCGAATGAAATGATACCGCAACTATATGTTCTTTGTCTTTGAGTGCAAAGCAGAATTCTTCACAAGATGAATGACACTTTGACTGTCTGAATACAGATAGTTATCCACCTATGGATGTCCCAATTCTTCCATGAAGAATTGAATTCATATCATCTCCTTGGCTGCCTGTATAGCAGCAACATCCTCTGCTTCTGTAGTGGATAAAGCATTCACCTTTTGTAATCGAGAAATCCAACTCACTGTTGTCCCACCAACAATAAATACATAACCTATAGTACTTCGCCTGGTATCTACATCTCCTACCAAATTTGAGTCAACATAGCCATGAACAGTAGTAGTAGAGCCCCCAAAATGTAAACACTTATTAGATGTACCTCTCAAATATCTGAGAATCCATTTGACTGCATTCCAATGCTCAATCCCAGGATGACTCATATACCTACTAACAACTCCCACTGCATGTACAATGTCTAGCCTAGTAATTACCATAGCATACATTAAGCTCCCTACAGTTGACGCATAAGGTATCTTGGCCATTTTAGCCTCTTCTTCTGGTGTCTTTGGACACATTTCCTTAGTTTCAAATGACAAGGCAAAGGTGTAGTGACAACTTTGGCATCCTTCATGGAGAATCTTTGCAAAACCTTTTCAACATAATCAGCTTGAGATAGAGTTAATTTTCTGTTCTTCCTATCTCTGCAAATTTTCATGCCAAGGATTTGTTTTGCTGCCCCCAAATCCTTCATAGCGAAATATTTTGCTGACTGTTGCTTCAACCCCTTAATATGATCCATGTTAGACCCAACTACAAGCATATCATCAATGTATAAACATAAAATAATGTAGTTGTCCTCATTTAACCTCTTGAAATAAACACAATGGTCAGAATTACATCGAGTGTATCCATTCTCATTCATAAAAGTATCAAACTTAATATACCATTGGTGAGGTGCTTGCTTCAAGCCATATAAAATTTTCAAGCAATTTGCACACTAAACTTCCCTTACCCTTGACCTCAAATCCCTGTGGTTGTACCATATAGATTGCTTCATTCAAATCACCACGAAGAAAAGTTGTTTTAACATCAAGCTTCTCTAAATGAAAATCTTCAGTAGCCACAATACTTAAAACAGTATGAATAGAAGTCATTTTACCAACTAGAGAAAATATCTCATCAAAATCAATACCATGTTTTTGTGCAAATCCTTTAACGACTAATCTGGCTTTAAATCTTTTCTTACCTCCATCTTCTTCTTTCAATCTGTAAACCCATTTATTCTGCAAAGCATGTTTACCTGTAACTTACATAAATCCCAAGTCCAATTTTTCAGCAAGGAGTCCATTTCATCTATCATTATAGACTCCCACTGAAGCTTTGTATCCACCTGCATAGCTTCATTATAACATTCAGGTTCACCAGCATCATTTAATAAAATAGAATACAAAGAAGGTGAAAATCTATATGGAGGTCTACTTAGCCTTGTTGACCGTCTAACATTCACTGGGGTGTGTGGTATTTGTTGTTCCTATTGTTGCAGAGCATAAGGAATTACTAGAACATTATCATTTGGAGTATCATCCAACTCTACATAATTAGTGTCTTTCTTCTCATACTGTCGTAATAGATCTTTGTACAATATTTTCTCATTGAATATGACATCCCCGCTTCTTACAATTTTATGATTTTCAAAATTGAAAATTCTATAGCCAAATTCATTAATGACATATCCAAAAAGTACACATTTCTTTTATTTTGCTTCCAACTTGGTTCTATTTTCAAAATCTATATGTGCAAATGCCTCACAACCGAAGGTTCTGAGAAAAGAATAACTTACCTTCTTACCAGTCCATGCTTCGTCTGGAATACCATAACCCAAAGGAGTAGAGGGACCTATGTTGATTAAATAAATAGTATTATTTATAGCCTCTACCCACATGTTTAAGGGGGGGCCAACATGCAATCTCATAGTCCTTGCAAGCTCCATTATTGTCCTATTCATGCGCTCAACCACTCCATTTTCTTGTGGAGTTCTTAGAACCATTTTCTGCCTACGGATACCATTAGAGGAATAGTAATATTCAAATTATTTTCTGCAATACTCACCACCATTATTAGATCTGAGACATTTTAATATTTTACCAATCTCATTTTCAAACACGCTTTTCCATTTTTTAAAAGTTTCAAATACTTCAGATTTCTGCCTAAGGAAATAAATCTAGACTTTCCTAGTTGCATCATCAATAAAAGTAGCATAATATAGAGAGCCACCAAGGGAATATACATGAGCTGGACCCCATACATCTATATGCACAAGCTTTAATTTATCATCTTTATTTTCCTTCCAACCCTTCAAGAAACTGACTCTCTTTTATTTCCCATAAACACAACTTTCACAGAAATCCAAATTTACACATTTCAGACCTGGTAAAACTTTCTTTGAGTGAATTAATTTCATACCTTTCTCACTCGTGTGCCCAAGTCTATTGTGCCACAGTGTTGTTTCGGTATCCACAACAACTACTTCATTTTTGCCTGCTCAACTACAACAACTGTTCCCGAACATTTATTTTTCTCTGTAACAATTAGAGTAGAAGGAACAACATTACCTGTATAAAGATATAAGGTGCCTACTTTTACACCTTTTGCTACTACTAAGGAACCTTTTGACACCTACCAATTTTTATCATTAAATGTAATTGTGCAACCCTCATCACCTAGTTGTCCTGCTGAAATTAAATTTCTGCTCAGCCTTGGAACATGTCTTACTTCTTGTAGTAGCCAATGATTCCCATTATGCAACTTAATATTAATTCTTCCCTTCCCAATAATTTGACATGGTTCATTATCTCCCAAATAAACTTACCCAAAATCACCTTGGACATAATTGATTAAATAACTCCTATGGGGTGTAGCATGAAAAGAATCCCCTGAATCTAGAACCCATGAATCATCAACATTCTCAAGGGAAAGAATCAAAACATCATCTTTAGATTTAGTACTTACCACATTTGCCTCCTTATTGCCTTCATTTTTGTCTCCTTCTTTATTCTTTCGAGACCAGCAATCTTTCTTCTTATGACATGGTTTTCCACAGTACTAGCAGTTGCTAGGTCCTCTTGATTGAGACCTCTTTCCTTTTGACTTTCCTCGCGACTTCCCATGATTTCCAGAGTTGTTTCCTCTATCTCTTGTTTTGCCTCTACTTTCAGCATTCAAAACACTACCTGATGTAGATCCACCTAAGCTTTTCCTATGAATTACCTTGCTCAGAATAACACCAACAACATCATCAAATTTTAGGGTGTTCAAATTTGAAACAGAATTACTAACAACCATTATCAAGCTACTCCAGCTTTCTGGCAAAGAACACATAATCAAAAGAGCTCAAAATTTATATTCATAGAGGATAATTGACTAGTAACTGTATTAAACTCATTTAAATGATCAGCCATTAACCTGCCTTCTACCATCTTCATATTAAATAGACACTTCATAAGAAATACCTTATTCAAAGTGGAAGGCTTTTCATACAACTTTGCTAGGGTTTCCATCAAATCTTTAGCTGTCTTTGCTTTGGTAATATTGAACGCCACTGATTGTGCAAGGTATAAGTGGATGCTACCCAATGCCTTTCTATCCAGAACATCCCAATCCTCCTGAGACATAGTAATGGGTTTCTTGATTGTTCCTTCCAATAGTCACCATAAATCCTTCTGATAGAGATAGTCCTCCATCTGCATTTTCCATAACAGGAAGTTCTGCCCGTTAAACTTCTCAACCTTCAGCTTACCCTCGTCTGACATAACTCCCACTCAATCGTGAGACTCCCACTAAACTATGAGATCTTCCTATAGAGGATACCTGAAGACAACCTCACTCTGATACCACTTGTTAGGATTAACAAGGCAGAAATAACAATTACATGTAGAAATATAACCAATAACAGAGAATAATAAACCAAACCAGAAGAGAGCACAAGACACAAAGATTTAACGTGGTTCACCCAATCCCTGGGCTATGTACACCAAACAACAAAGTCCAATATTATTCTTATCTAGTGATTACAATCAGATTACAATGCACAGATCCCTTACAGCTCAATACCGTCATAAAACATACAACATAATAATGAAACCCTAACCCTAAGCCAATTTATACAAACTTTATGCCGCTTTAGGGTTAGAACATGTCGGTCCATAAATTGGCTGAAATAAGAAGGGACATTACAGTGGTATCAGAGCATGATCATGCCATCTTGTAGGGTGAATGATAAATAAAAGATCATTTCTGCAAATAGAAAAGAATATAACAAGGTGTGTATGAAGTATATATTGTGTGTATGTTAAATATCAAATCATAATGAGGAGAATCTATAATTACTTGAGGACAATCAATTTTGGGAAGGGCAGACTGTAATGTCCCCTTTTCAAATACAAATTTAATAAATTATAATATTAAAATATTATAATAATACAAATAAAGTCAATATATGATTGAATAAGTTTTAATTAAAGATTTAAACTTATTATTAAAAAAAAAAAGAAATCATCACAAGTCACTACAAGCCATAATTGATGTATGTGTATGTAAATTGGATTGAATATTGTTAAGTCTTTACTTAAATAATTAACATTAATAATATTATTTATCGATTCATAATTAATAATATTAATCAAATTAATATTCAATATTCTAATCAATACTAATAATATTATTAATCAATGTAATAATATTAATTTAGTTATTAATATAGCAATAATAAATCAATATAAATAATATTAATATTAATAAATCAATATCAATAATATTAATATTAAATATTAAATCGACATTAATAATACTCACATTGCAATAATAATTACATTTGTGGGAAAGATGCTATCATTCCTTTTAAAAGGTTGTTCATTATCACAATTTACTCGCTTTGCTTTGTTTTTTGTGATCTTGACACTCATCCTGTGCGATATTCTAGAGTCTGGTATACTAGTAAAATGGGACAAAAATTGAAATGTGAAGAGCCTACGGTCTGTAAATGGAAAAAAGAGGCCAAGGTCTAGAATAGACTTAAGGAAGGCGGGGTCACAGATTATATGGAGAGACTCCATGGCTATGACAATGACATCTCCAAGGAATTTGCGGATAGCTGGGATAATGGAAATGTGACAATCTGTGGTAAGTCCTTCTGTGTTACTGAGAAAGTTATTTATGAAATAACGGGTCTTAAAATGTCAGGGTTGAAATACTATAGAGGTAGGGTTATGCCCCAGAATGCGGCTAGAATGTATCCAAAGACCCACAGAGAAAGAGATCTTCTTGTTAAACAACCGAGGGATTATGTCCTGTGTTGCCATATGAAGCTTTTCTGGGCAAAACTTGTCAAAGCTATTATGCAGTATTTTACGCTTGAGAGCCGCTATACTAGGGTTTATAATTTCCACTTTATGCTTGTCAATAACTTCCGCTACAAAAGGAAAATCTCTTTCCCCTACCTTCTACTCAAATCCCTGCGTAATAGCATTATGGAAAAAAGGAAGAATGCAGAGAAACCTATTCTTCACAATGGACTTATTCTGCATTTTTCTTATTTTCTTCCCTTCCTCCTTTTTCTCCTATATTTTCTCCTTTTTCTCGTGATTTTTTATTGTTTAAAACAAAGAAAAAAGCAAAATAAAGCTACTTTGTCTTTCTTTGCTAGTTTCATGTCATTTAAATATTCTTGCAAAGGGTCACGACTTTCCAAGTTGAGTATTATCAATGTTTTCGATTGAGGTTAAAACAATTTACACATAGGAACAAAAAGGGTAAATATATTAAAAATATATCCATTACTAAAAGGTTTGTATATTTTATTTTGTTTAAGTTATTAATATTTAATTCTAAGACTTGCATAAATTAATGATATATTTATTTAGATTTTTATAATGATATTTATTAAGAAATATGATTAATATTATTATTAAATTAACTCATATAGTTAAATAAAAGCAACTTAAATATATTTAATAAGGGATATATATTTTCATTTATTTGTTTATTTTTAGACATATATATGTATATCAAAATTAATGATAATTGAGTCATATTTTTTACCGACATTTATAATTCATGAATATTCTATTTTGACATTATAAATGTGGTAATGAATCTTATTAGGTTTCCTAATAATGGATAATGAATTTACACTTCCTCTAGTAGCCCAGACATATGAATCTTATATTCACCCCAAGCTACGTAGAGATCAAAATTAATTGGCAATTCAAGATTGTTATAGTCTCGTTGCTAATGGCAATTCAAGGTTTGTATAGCCATGTTGTCCTAATGCAATGAAGTGGAAATTCAAGGTTGGTATAGCCTTGTTTTCATAATGAGATAAAGTGGCAATTCAAGGTTGGTATAGCCCCATTGTCAATGGAAATTCAAGGTTGGTATAGCCTTGTTTCCCTAAGGATATGAAGTGGCAATTTGAGGTTGGTATAGCCCCGTTGTCAATGGCAATTCAAGGTTGGTATAGCCATGTTTTCCTAATGAGATGAATTGGAAATTCAAGGTTGGTATAGCCCTATTGCCCTAATGAGATGAAGTGGCAATTTGAGGTTGGTATAACCCTGTTGTTAATGGAAATTCAAGGTTGGTATAGCCCTGTTGCCCTAATGAGATGAAGTGGCAATTCGAGGTTGGTATAACCTTGTTGTCAATGGAAATTCAAGGTTGGTATAGCCCTGTTGCCAATTTGAGATTGTTATAATCTCGTATAGGCAGTATATATACTAATAGTCAGTCATATGCATATGTGTAGGCTTGGATAACGGTGTCTGTATCCAAGAGAACCTGGGAGCATTGCTCTATGGAAAGATGGTTGATAATCTGATTGCTTAGAGTGGATCTAATATCCCTTAAGCCAAGAATCATGAATTCTGTGAAGCCCGACCCAGAGGCAGTTCCTAGGGTCAAATTCCCCTTACTAACTTAGAATAGAGTAAGTATTATATAAATATTGAGTACTATTTTGTACTAACGTTGGTTTTGTAGGGAATTATATAAGGAGAATAAGAAGGGACATTACATAAAGGTAAATTAGAGCACAATCCCACACATTGCAGAAAGTTAAATTACTTTCCTGATCAGTCACCACAATATAACATTGAGAAGGTGCATGAACCATAGGTCAATCACTAGATCCCAATCTGCAAGAGGACCTCATTTACTCGCTCCCTCACTAGTCTTTGGAAGTTATAGGAGCCCCAAACAATAAGCTCAAGTAAACCAAGCACAGAACCAAGGTCAACAACAACCCATAATGCAGAACCCGTCTAGAAACTTTGTGGCTTGGAAGAATGACAACCCTTTGGTTCCTCCTGCCCTGCAGCCGTGTGGGGACAAATTCCTACATCAGACCTTAAAGGCTTTCCTAAATTTATAAGGGAATATTCTAAGACTCCTGGTGAACACCTATAGGATGTGATAGAGTTATGCACATTGCACAACATAACAGAGCAGGACGTAGCCGTGAGACTTCTGACAACATCCTTCAAATGAAAAGCTCAGGATTGGTATTATTCGCTCCTTGCCAATTCTATTGCAACCTAGGACCATTTGGGAAACCTATTCTATGAACATTTCTCTAACAAGGGAGATAGGTCCTCATTGTTACAATAATTGATTACTATTAAGAGGGTTCCATAGGAGGCGATTACGAACTTTAACACTAGATTCCACAAGACCTGCATAGAATGCATGTTAAAGAATTTCCTCTCATCAACATGGCCTATGTATTCTACCTAAAAGCTTTTAATCCTTGAATCTATGTAATGATTCAATCCATGGGTGGACATACACTATCAGACGTCTACACAACTATCGTAAGGGCAAAAAATAACCTCATAGATGCAGGTCAACTGCCTCCTCGACCTGTCATGCCTATATTTGTAGACTTGCAAGATACCCCCAACCCATTTGAGAATTCCCCAAGCATTTTTCACATACCCCAGTCCCATTACTACTATCTAAGCTCATAGCCTAGCACATCAGATGTTCCTCCCAACACTTCAACAACCTCCTCTCCTACTGCCTTGGAGAATTAGGCAAGCAAAATGAAGAACATGTTGCGTACCTTTTCTAATGAAATTATTAATCTAAAGATGCATCAAGCCCCTTCTAGTAGATTTCCCTATTAGAACCACTACTCCAAAAGGTTGAATTATTAGGAAAACCAGCATCAAGGAGGCACCAAATCTAGGCAACCGTAAGCGAATAATTAGTTGCTAATTATGCCTAATCCCTTGCAAGTTGTTCAACTCATTTAGAGTAGAGATTTGATGCCTAGGAAAAATAAATTATAAGAATATAATGTGTGGTGTTTCCCTTGCAATGATCACCACACTCTGTGGGATTGTCTGATAGGAAACCTACAACAAAAAATTATGGAGTAGAAAGCCTAAGGCGTTTCATCCGACCCTAGCATGTATGCATCGCCTGGAATGGAAGCCATTGCATTGACCACCCAAATGTAAGGTATGTATATGGAGAGAGAGAGAGAGAGAGAGAGAGAGAGAGAGAGAGAGAGAGAGAGAGAGAGAGAGAGAGAGAGAGAGAGAGAGAGAGAGAGAGAGAGANAGGGAGAGAGAGAGAGAGAGAGAGAGAGAGAGAGAGAGAGAGAGAGAGAGAGAGAGATTTCCCCTAACCATGCTCTATTTTCATGGATGGAGAATTGGGAATTTGTGTTGGAAAACCTATTCAATCCAAATGGCTCCTCCGCATCCATAAGCAAAGCTCCACAAGTGAAATATGATTACAACTTGCACTCAAAGAAATAAAATAATAGCAATCCAAGTGTACAAAAATCCAAGACCAACATGATCAAAGTAGCTTTTGAGCCCACTAATGTTCCTCCTTAATTAAATCCTAAGGAAACAATGACTTATAAACATGGAGATGCAAAGCAAACTGTGTCGGCTACTCTTAATGTGGTCAAAAAACTCAAGAATTCTCTCATGAGTGAATCCCTTTGGGATAGTCTATCCATTCGAAGGCAACAATCATTATTGCGAGAAGCATTATCTAGAGTGGATAAGACGCAGCCTGTCCCAGCAAGAACTCCAATGCAAACAAAGGATAAGAATCTATCAAGAAAGCTAGTAGAGTCTGGAGGACAAGCACATGTTCACACCTCCTTGGTTAACCAAGGAATTTCTAGGTCAAGTGCAAAAATAGAGTGCTCGATTCCCACTCCTTTCTACTTGACTCTAATTATGAACAAGAAGCTACTGCACAATTCTATGATTCATAGCGGAGCTAGTACCACCATCATGCTGAAACAAATTGTTGAGGCCCTAGGCCTCAAGTATGAACCTTTGAATAAGGGAGATATGCAACTTGATGGCAACAAAGTTCTGACCATAGAAATTATCAAAAATCTCCTACTAGCTTTATACGCTTTTTCAAGCATTACTGTGCTATAAGAGATAATTATTATTGACATCCCCACTGCCTTTGGCCCCTCTCTCTCTCCTGATACTTTACCGCTAGGATTGATGTGTACTTGTCTCTAGATTAGTGACACCTTATCCCAGGAAACAAGCATGAAGCCAAGTTCAAAATTGTGAGTGAGCCCCTGCATGCCAAGAACATTGTCTTTGAAGCTTTAACTAATTCAGAGTCTTGCAAAGTAGAGAAACTCGCAGTGCTTCTAGCATAAGAGGATAGTCCAAAGTCAGAGATAGAAGAGGAGTCCCTATTCCTGAATGATTATGACTTCAACAACTTCTTAGATTACTAGTTTACTGGTCTTGGTACTTATGTCATCTATGAAATGGGCTAACCCATTATGAGAGTGACTAAAGATGTTGCAAGTGAAGATAAGGATACTAAGAGCAGAAGCTCTGCTTTGTGGATGTTACACTTTGATGATGGGAGATGAAAGAAGGGTTCTAGTGCTGGGGTGTGCATAACCTCCCCAGCTGGTGAGAGGACCTTGAGAGATTTCTGCTTCCAATTCCTGTACCCAATAATTAAGCTAAATATGAAGGATTGATCCACATCACGAGCCTTGTTGAGTGCATGGGTATCAAGAAGTTCAAAGTGCTCAGAGACTCAGAACTAGTGGTTCATCAAGTGTGGAATTTGGAGGTCACAAAGCATGTGCGTATGTGCTCCTACCGTCATTGAGTGTGGGATCCCATTGAAATTTTTGATGCTTTCAACATTCAGGTTGCGTCAAGGAAGCAAAACACGATTATAGACAACCCAGCTATGGTCGACTCTCATTTTTGCCCTATCACTGACCTGTTAAAGAATGAACACTTAGTTTGAGTGATTTTAAGGCGCGTTATGCCTGATAATGATCAAACTAGCAAGTATTCAATAATGGTGAACAAATTGTGACAATTTTGCAACATTCTGACGAGTTTAAGGATTAGTTATAGCCAAAGATAGCAAAGGCATATGAAGACAAATTCATCCTACTGAGGGGAAACATGCTTCCTAGAGGTTTGATCACCTTGGAGAATATCTTCGATGATGATGATGCTAATACTAATAGGATAAAGTTAATGGTGGATGAACAAGACTATATTGACCTGGAGGTCAGCGAGGGAAGAATACTAAAAGTCAAAAATAATGTTCCACAACAAAATCGAGACCGCCTAATTCAACTTTGTAAGAAGTATGAAGGTATAATCGCTTGGTCATACAAAGATTTGAAAGGTTATGACCCGTCAATAATCTAACATATAATTGAGATGGAAGAAGTGGAAAAGCTAGTCTAATAAAAGCAGAGGCCAGTAAACCTAAAAATGGAGTCGTTGATGGTGAAGGAGCTAACTAAGCTTGTGGATTCCAATATCATATTCACAATTAAGCATAGCACATAGGTATCAAACTTGGTTCCTACCCATAATAAAAATGGAGACATCTACCTCTACGTAGACTTTTGTGACCTAAACAGAGATTCATTAAAGGATCACTATCCTTTGTCATCCATGGAATTGATATTACAATCATTCGTCAGGTCTAAAATGTTTTCTCTGCTTGATGATTTATCAGGTTACAACCAGGTACTAGTGAAGGAGTAAGACCAACATAAGACAACATTCACCACTAAGTGGGGGATATTTTCATATAAAAATATGCCCTTTGGTCTATCCAATGTTGGTGCAACCTTTCAAGGTGCTATGGTTGTGGCTTTTAAGGATCAAATAAATAATCATCTTGATATAATTAGATGGTCTTACTGTATTTTGAAAGTCTGCAATAAACCACTTCATTTGTAAGTCTTAATTCAAAGATTCCAGAAGTTCAACATCTTGCTCAATCCAAATGCGTGTTTAAAGTTCCCTAGGGGAAGCTCCTTGAACACATGGTATCCATAGATGGCATGAAAATTGATCCAGACAAAGTATGATCAATTCAAGAATTACCACTACTTATGAATAAAAAGAGCTTGGAGTCTTTCCTCAGGAAGATTAATTTTTTAAGCAAGTTTGTAATCAACTTTTCTAGATTAGTGAGGCCCATCACATTGATGATGAAGAAGGGCATCAAGTTCAAATGGACCCCTGAAGTAAGAGAAATTTTCAACAAGATAAAAGACGCTATTACTTCCGCCCCTGTTCTAGCGAACCTAGATTTATCATGGGATTTCATCATGTACGTATACACAAGCATCTTCAGTGTCGATATGGTGCTAGCAAAAAATAACAAAGATGGAACAATAGAGAACCCTATTTTCTTCTACTCTAAGACACTCAAGGGCTATGAGGTTAAGTACAACTTTGTGGAGAAGCAAGTGTTTTCCATAGTAAAAGGGCTCAAAAAATTCAAGCACTTCATAGCCTTAAATAAGATAATGATCTTTGTTGCTCACCTCAGCGTCTGTGAATATATCATGGAGGGTGAGATTACTGAGAAAATGGCCAACTAGATTATGAATATCATGGAGTACGACATTGATGTTAGACCCACTAAGGTGGTATGTGGAAAAGGCTTATGTGAATATATCACTCAGGAAGCTGACTCATCTAACTCAGAGGTAGAAGAAGCAGTCCTTGTACAACTGATAATTAAATATTATTGGGTAGCTGAAAGGATGAAGTTTATACAAATTTGGAGATATCCTCCTCATCTCCCTTCTCACAAGAGAAGATATTATAGGGTTCAAAATTCCAGCTTCCTGTTAATTGATGATATTTTATTCAAGCGGAATTTTAATGATGTTCTCTTTTGTTGCTTTGATAGAATCAATGTAATAAGAATTTTGAAAGAATTCCACATTGGCTCCATAGGAGGTCACTTTTTAGTCTAGACTAATATGATGAAGATCATCATGCAGGGTATTACTGGTTTTCCATGTTCAATGACGTACACACTTTGGTTCGCGGGTGCCATGAGTGCTAGTTTTATACTGGTAAAAGAAAAAGTTCAGCTATGCCCTTGCATCCTATTTTGGTAGATGATTTGTTCACTTAGTGGGGCCTATATTCCATTGGCATGATCAAACCAACATCAATAAACATACATAAATGGAACGTTGTGGCTACCGACTATTTCACTAGATGGACAGAGGCAGTCCCACTGAAGAATGCAACAAAGGAAGAGACCTCGAGTTTCCTTGAGGAGAAAGTCACCCATTTTGGCCCCCCAAAGATATTTATTTTTTACTGGTAATCCTAAAGGATAATATGTTTTTTCATTAGTATACAAAGGAAACAGTTTTTGAACTGTCGGTAACATGGTCACCGAAAGACTGGCTTATAGTGCAACCCGACACAACAGTTCACAAAGGTCACCGAAGATGTTAAGTGCAAGTGAACACCGTCAGATAGTTTACAATGTAAACCAAAAACATAGTTTATTGAGAAAACTAATAGATAGTTCACCAAGGAAACCGAGAGCACAAAGACTACAAAGCAACCCGAGCACCAGTCTACCGAGAGATAGTTTTATTTCTGAGAAATGTGGATCTGATTTACACATTAGATAAAACACTTGAGTTTTATGATTAGCTTTAATGATTATCTTTAAAACCACTTCTTGAGGGACAAGTAAAGCACATGTAATTGTTTTAATTAGTCTAACTGATTGTAAACATGCAAACTAAGAGATCAAGGTCAAGTTGTAAACCTTTGATCATAGAGTTTTCATTGTAAAGCGTGAAACCTAAATAGGTCAAATACATTGTATAAATAGATATAGAAATCAATCAGACAATGATGATTGTAGCTATAGCAGACATCTATGGATCAGATAGAGAGTTTTATGGAGAGGGACAACAAAAGATAATCAGTTATGGAGAACAAGATTCAAGGTTACCAATCAGAACAGAGATATTAATCAATCACTATAGGTGATACACATACATTGTGAACTTAAAGGATATGTATTCAGCAATTCAATATTGCATATTATTAGGTCAACAAGTATTTTTGAATACTCTCTAACAATTGTAGCAAATAGAAGAAATCCTTTAAGAAGGTGGATTTAACAATCCTTATGTAAATCTCTTAACCGAGTGCACACTTAATAGTGTTTCTAAATCTCTTAACATAGTAGACCTTAACAAGTCTCAAATGTTGCTCCTAGTAGAGTAAGATCATCAGAAGTGATCACACTTGTAGCCTTAACTAGCACCTTCCATTCTGTAGATAGTGAAGCTTTGTGGGTTTCATCCCCACCGCAGTTTTTACCTTCTAACAAGGGTTTTCTGCGTTACCAATTCTTGTGTCATGTGTACTTACATTTCATGAATGTTTCTATGAATGTTTACATGCAATTAAGTTTATGTTTTGATATTACATACATAAGATAAGAAAAGCATTTATGGTCGGTAATGCAAGAATAGATCATTAAGGGTTAATTGATAAAAAGTTTTAAGGGTACTGATTCACCCCTCCCCTCTCAGTACACACCATTCCATTATTCCAACAATTGGTATCAGATCTAGATCTCTTATTTGAAATTTTTTAAATCAATTGAGATAAAATATCATATAATGGAAAGGTATAAGCTTGATAATAATAAAGAGAATCAGAAGTTACAGGTATAGATCTTCTATGAGCAATACAAAGAAGCAAGAATCAAGACGAGAGAGCTACTAGATGAAAGAAAAGTTATGGCATCTCGCTGCAATGAAACAAACTATCATGAAGAAGAGATACCTGATTTGTTTGAGTCATAAGGATCTACATCTAGCAAGACATCAGACACATCTAAAATAAGTATTAGAATTCTAAATGAAATCAATCAACATCTGACAAAGCAAGTAAAGGTAATACAAATTGGTCAAGAGACACATATGGTAAGGATGATTGATGTTATGAATAATGCTAGACAAGATGAACAAGAAAGAACATTAGCTATTGATGACAGGAGGAAGATCATTGAGAAACTATAGGAGAGAGAGAGAGAGAGAGAGAGAGAGAGAGAGAGAGAGAGAGAGAGAGAGAGAGAGAGAGAGAGAGAGAGAGAGAGAGAGAGCGNGAGAGAGAGAGAGAGAGAGAGAGAGAGAGAGAGAGAGAGAGAGAGAGCATCATCATGAGATCACCAATCAAATAGTTCTTATAAGTCATGAGGCAACCTGAGTGAGCATAGAACTCAATGGGAAATTGGAAGCCATTGGTGAGCTAAGAGAAGAAAATGAGAGACTGAAGCATGAAGTGAGGATTTAGAAACAACACAATGATACAATCAAGAAAGCTAAAGAGAGTACCAAAAGAATGGATGATTTTCAGAATGGATAAAGAAGAGTCATCAACAATACTGGTCTAGGGAATACCAAGCATGGAGAATCATCAAATCAAACTAATCAAAAGGATGTCTACACAATTCCAAGACCAAGGAATCAATCATGAAATCACCATGGGAAACTAGGCCACACATCAAACTTTTGTGGGAGTGAAGCTAAAGGTATTCCTAAATCTACATCTAAATTCATAGGTAAATGTTATAACTGTAACAAGCATGGGCACAAAGCACATGAATGCAGATCTAAGGTGAAACAACCAAAGAAGGAAACCTACATGGAAAAATATTGTTCTACTTACAAAATGCATGGTCATGCATCTCTTGAATGCAGGAAAAACAAAAAGAAAGCATGGAAGCCAAAAGAACAAGAAAAATCTTATCAGACGAGAAGAGTCGGCAACTCATATGTTTGGGATTACAACACATGGGAAAATTGTACAACATGTGTTATATATGGACACATAGCTGCAAACTGCATGAGGAAATGGACAATAAAGTCTAGAAGCTAGACTAACTCCAGAAAGGCATGCTTACACTATCATAAGGTCGGTCATCTAAGAAAGGACTATAGAGACCGAGTGACAGAGACAAGCACTTTTTCTAATGGGAACACTATTGAAGATATCAAGAGAATGAGAAATCAAATGTGGAGGAAAGCTGCAAACAAAGATGATGCTAGACCGAGCACCACAGTTGGTGACACCTCATCCCATGGATATGGTGACATCACCACCCCCACCTAAGCAGAACAAGTATGGAACTGCACTATACAAGGCTATATTTTACATCAGTTCCAATATACATTGATAATATGCCAAATTAAGCATGAATGAAGATGCACTATGGTATTACTTGTTATGATTTTGTGAATCCCATCTTGTCGGTCAATACACACCAAGAATCATCGGTGTAATTTCAAAATCCAAATTGTTAATGTAAACTGAGAATCGTCGGTAATCACAAGAAAGACAATGAAGTCTTCGCTGCATACTGAGTGTCGTCAGTGAACATATAAAAAGTGCAACGAAGTTGACACTTGCCCCGAGCAGTGTATACTCACCAAGTCGAGAAGATTGGGTGATGACCGAGTGACTCCATCTTTGACCATCAAGAAGTAGGTAAAGCATTTATTGCACCACTTAGGGGATCGTCTATAAAAGGGTGATGAAAAGCTCATTCACTCACCAAGTGTTTAAGAGTGAAGTAGAGCGACCAACAACGACCAAATTGCAGAGTAACTCACAAGAACATTCACGGCTACTAGGTCAGATTCACATCATCTACAATAGATCAAGTGAGTAACTAAGACTCACCGAGATCACAGTTTGTTTACAGAAAAAGACCTAAATTCATGAGACATGGAAACCACTTCACGAGTCTCCAAAATCAAGAATGTGAAGGACAAAAAGGTTAATTTGATCAAGAACTCTACATGTGAATACCCTAAATATAAAATTTACCCCAAGGTTGTTTCACAACCCGACGATGCTGGAGCATTCTCAAGCATACCACCTAGGTTTTTGCTAGTCGAGGATGTCTGAGCCTATATCCACTGTAAGGTTATCGAGATCAGAGATCTCAAGGTTGAAGAAGCTTTGCACAGATGGAAACATTAAGGATGAACATAAACACATTGAGGTAAAAGGGTTGAAAAATGCCCTAATGTTCCTGAAGGAATTCAAAACTGAGTGGATTCAGATAGTTCTTAGCAGAGTACATGATAGAAAAATATGGTTGGACGAGCCAAAACCAATCACCAAGGATGTAATACACATAGTAACTAGTTATCCAGTAATCGACAAGGCCAAAGCCCTTAAACATCCTTCTCGCCCTGAGATTGAGAAGATGATAGGTGCAGTATGGGATGGCAGAGGTTTGAAACTCAACACAATCACTGACCCTGAGCTGAAATTCAGTGCATGTGTATTGGGATACAAGGTATTCCAAGCCAGTCAGTTAAACAACATAGGATGTGGAGCAGTTGACACTGCCCATAAGATTGTGAAGAAGAGATCACAGCTGGACCTATTTGAGCTTCTATTGAAGCAATTGGATGAGAACATGAGGACAATTAGGTCAGCAAGGTCTAATTCATGTAATTTTGGATCACTCCTCATGTGTACATTTTTCTATTTTTAGAACTTCTTCCCATCTGTTGGTAATGTCAATTGGGACACTACCTGACCAATAACAATACAAATTAGTGAATTTATCAAGTCAATAGGGGACAATTTTACATCAGTTGTGGATGCATACTTCACTACCTTGAAGGAAAAAATGCAAAAGAGGATGAGGATACCTGAACAACTAGTGGAATAGTATAAGGATGATATATGTTTCATAGTAGATATTGACACCATGTTGATAAAACCAGTTGTACTAAGGACAACATGGTTACCGCCTCTTGATTATTAAGTCAACATTGATTAGGCCATAAATGCTATTGAAGCATTACTAAATGAGGAAGTTGATAAATCACTATCAAGATTTGGCACTTACGAGGAAGCTAAGGCCAGAATCAAAATAGGCCTAGTAGTGAAAAAGATTAACAAAAAGAAAACCAAAATGGTTAAGACACTTGAAAAGTAGTTGTCGGTAAATGAAAAAGAATTAGAACAAAGAGATGACACTGAGGGACAGTCACCCATTGGTGAAGGTTTACAAGTGAGTGACTCCGAGTCAACTGAGTCTGGTGCACCACCTGAAAAGAAACCAAGAACTACTATTGCATCAAGGACTAGGATTCAGACTTCAAAAGGATGCAAATTCACCACTGATCAAGAAAGGAACAGTGAGGACTTACAAGAGAAAACCTCAAACCAGGAAACAAGCTCCAAGGCAAAGAAGAAAATACATCAGAGGTAAAGAGGAAAAGGATGACACTGCACAAGATGAGAGTGAACAAGCACTCCAACTTGAAAAGAACAAAGTTCCTAAGATAATTGATGAGATTTTTGCATCAATCATCAAAACATGTGGCGTATCAGATGCTAAGGTTAGACAATGGATAACTCTGAAACTCGAGGATCAGAATAAATTGACTAAGCCATCATCAAGGCAATGCTTGCATTCAAATATGTACATGTACAATTTGATAAGATGATGCCACAAAATCTTCATGAAATAATATCTGCAAGGTGGACATATGCACTACATATCAAGAAGAAGATAAGGGAAAGATCCCTTGTAACAATTATGCCACTCGAGTCCAAAGTTGAAGAAATTGATGAAATAATGAAGAAGCATTCAAATAAATTTTGAGCTAAATTAAGAGCTTACAAGGTACTAGAGGTAAGATTAATAGAGCTTGATAAAGAAATTGACGAAACATGGAATGCAATATTCAATCCACCAAAGGAGGATTCAAGCCCCGAGCAACTATTAGCTCTTACTGAGACCCCTCATAATGAAGAAAAATAGGCCACACTGAGCCCAGAACACATATTCATTAATGATAATGAGGACATCGATCCAGTTGATCTGACAACACAGGAAAGCAAGACCATGCATGACATACCACAGATCATACAATCATTAGAGGATAATAATGATGGAAAAATCAAAGATATAACTATAATAGATATCACTAGAAGTGATCCTACATATGAAGTAAAAAATGATGAAGATGTAAATGTGACCACTAACCAAGGAGAAGAAAAGGAAAAGGAAACACATGATTCTAGACAAGTCAATATACCAGGACAAATGCCTTTATTTATACAAGCTATCAATATCATCTCAGGAGAAAAGGAGAAGACACCTGACCATGATGCAAGCATACCCGAGGATAAGGGTGATGGGGAGAATAAAAACACAAATGATGAACATAAAGATACAGGTGGAGAAGAAAAAATAAGTGATGCCAAGGATACAGAGGAAGAGAAAGCTGTAAAAAAAGATAAGGTTGATGTAGAGACGTCTACAACCAATCGACGGGTGAATACTGAGAAATAGGATAAAGGCACAACACTTCCAAAGCCTTTGCCAAGTAAATCAGACCAAGCAAAGGAACTTTCTATGGTTCTATACAATCCTACTTCCACCACCACCAAGAAGAAGAAGAAGAAGAAGAAGAAGAACAACAACAACAACAACAACAAATACCTGACTGTGACCCAAGAACACTAGATTATGAGTCACTTACAAAGTATGGAGAGCTTTGTAAAAGAAAGGAAATATAGGACAAGCTCAAAAAGGAGCACAAGAACTCACAAGTCCGGGAGAACACAAAGGAAATACTATTGCAAATTGTTGTTAGAATAATAAGCAGAATAATGCAAATATAAACACAGAAGAGAACACAAATGACACAGAGATTTAACATGGTTCACCCAATCTCTGGGCTACGTCCACCAACAGCAAGTCCAATATCTTTATTATTATCCAGCGATTACAATCTAAAACCTACAACTCAATACTGTCATAGGAAGCTACAAAAATCCCTCATACCAAGAAATCTCAAAACCCTAAGCCCTTTTCACAATCATATTTGACCTAACCTAATTAGGGCAAAAATTACTCTGACTAATAGAAAATCAATGGTCGACCCTTTACAATATTAGCAAATCATTGTTGGCATCGAGGGAAACTACCCCTCAACCCCACCCTGGGGCACTGCCCCACAGGGCCCCTACAAGGGGCGCTGCCCCTTGACCCCATCAGGGGCTCTGCTCCTTGACCTTGCCTGGGGCGCTGCCCCAGGACCCTGCAAGGGGCTCTGCCCCTTGACCCCGAGCATGGGGCCCAAATAGATATGTCTAGGGGGAAACTGCGCTGAAAGAAGCTGAGTCTGATTAGGCTCCACATACATAACAATCTCCCACTTGGAGACTGATCAGACTCCACAACAATATCCTCCCACTTGGAGACTGATCGACCAAACCTGTAGCTCCCACTAGAATAAAGAAACC
>MU226778.1:1063830-1086661 GCA_018584345.1 Thuja plicata | reverse complement strand
TTTCACTTAGTATCGGGCATCTATTGCTACCATCCTTGAATCAACCTCCTTCTTAGATTGTCAATAGGTATCGGGCAAGTCCAATGCTACTTTCATGAATCAACCTTTTTGGCACTCCTTGGGATGTACCTCAATATATAGAAGATTGTTAAGTACTGCTTTGTTAAGAGACTTGATGCTTCAATGGTTAAACTAAAACACTATGACCTGTTCATGATGCAACTTTGAATTGCAGATTTTCAAATCTATTTAAGTACATTATCTCTTTGATCAATGTATCAATTCAATTCTTTATGCTCCACACTTTCTGCTCCGTGACGTTGTGCTTATTGTTCGTCGATGTCTGCAAAATTCTTTAGCTCTCTTTCAGCTTGATTGATCAGGATTGTATGAAGTTCTTCTTCATCAGTATCTCTTCATCATCCTCTTTCTACTCACTCCCCTTAATCCCATTCGTAAATGAATTAAGATTGTCTCTTATATAGACATGATATTCACTGTTTCTTGATTCTTAATTCTTGATTCTTGGTGTGAAAAACAATCTAGCCATTTTGATTTAAATAATAACTCCTAATTTATCTCGTAGTTATCTTCTTGCCAACTATACAAATCATCTTTAAATCAATCACTTAACTCTGATCTAATAAGATAAATAAAACAACCAGTTAAGTCTATCTTTAGCTCTTACCAGCTATATATTTTGTCATTTTCTGAACTCTCTGTTCCATCGATCAACTCTGTAGTTAGTCGTCAGTGACAACTGACATTTCCGTCGGTGTGACTCCAGTTAGCTTCAGGATCTCCATCCGTTGGGCATCATTGGATTTTTACTCGTCAGGAAACTCTATTTTCTGCTCGTCGGGTATCACTGTGACTTTTCTTCTTTGCCTTTACCGATGGTGTGCACTCCATCAGTGTTGTCTGTCACTTAGTGAATACTTGAATTTTATGCATTGTTGAAAGTATAACCTTTGTTCTATTGATTCTACAAAGTCTTTGGAATTATCTTCAACTTAACATTATCAAACATTCAATCAGTTATGTGTCATCATAATGCTCATGTCAACTTTCACCTGATCACACTATATCAAGCCTACCTTGCAGTCATACGAAACATACTTGAGGTAAGAGCTTCCTTTTCCTAGTGATATATCTATTCCTCACAACAACCAAATGAACCGACGAAAGAGGTAGAACCTAACATGGATTTCCCATTTGGAAACATGGATCCTGACCTAATCAACCTCACTAATAAGGATAATAATAATAACAATGGAAATGGCAAGGTCAATATTAATGGGGCTAATGGAAGAGGATTTGACCCTAACAATCAAGGGGTAGACAACAATAATGGAGGAAATATCGACCCTAATCACAAGAGGCTACCAAAGAGAAAGTTAATGAAGTGGCTCAAAGCCCATTCTTCATGAAACTCTTAGAGAAAGTATTGGAAAGAGATAAGGAAAAATATTTTCTAGACCTAGCACAAGCGGGGACTAAACTCCCTCACAACTATGATGTTGATAAACTAAAGCAAAAAGAAGACGAATCCAACCCTATTTACATCACGAACAATTTGTTTAAATTATTCCAGATGTAGTTGGACACAATGAAACAAATGGGGGCTCCTAAACCCTTCTCTATCGAAGCATTGTGTCCATTTCCATTTGACCCATTCCCTAGCAATGTTGTTTTTCCTAAGTATGATAAATATGAAGGAGAATCTGATCCTCAAGATCATCAAAGGGATTTTTGTGCATTGATCTTGGAGTTCATGCATGATACAACATATTTAATGAGGTTATTACCAAGAATTCTAGGAGGCATGGAAATGGAGTGGTTTTCCAAGTTACCCTCCGACATCCACACTTTTGAGGAATTGACCTCCAAGTTCATAACTCATTTTTCTTATAATATCAAACACATGGTCACGATAATTAATTTATGTAATACCAAACAATGCTAGGGGGAAGGATTTCTGC
Source organism: Thuja plicata (assembly GCA_018584345.1). NCBI lineage: Eukaryota > Viridiplantae > Streptophyta > Pinopsida > Cupressales > Cupressaceae > Thuja > Thuja plicata. The sequence goes on along the minus strand of MU226778.1, from coordinate 1,084,679 downwards.
TTTTCCTACAAATATGGAGAGCGGTATTTGCTAGATACCCTCGAAGCATGCCCGAAAAGGAGAAGATGGATATCTTTATTAATATCTTGAACAATGAACTGAATTATCGGTTGAGGTTACAATGCCCTAGGTATTTCCAAGACCTAATCAAAAATGGAGTTACTATGGAGGAAGTATTGGTCAAAAGTGGAGAACTCTAACTCTACAAGGATAATAAGAATGCTAACAACAATACTTCCAAAAACAATCAAAATAGGGCTCCTCGTAACAACAACCGATTTTGGATGAAGAATAACAACAAAGGTGTGGTCAATGATGGAGTTGTGGAAGCAAATAATTTGAAGGCCACTCATTTTAATCTCACTAGAGGATCTAATCAAGCTAATAATGTAAGTCAAGCACCCAAAGTTCCTTTCAACAATAACAACAATAAGAACTTTGAGAACAATCAAGAGACTAACAAACCTAAACCCTTCTTTTCTCCATCACGTAGAAGGAAGTTTGCAATCTTGGGTGAACTGCTTGAAAATGCATTGAGAACCCTCATTGTGAATAAGATTATTTTTTTACCTAGGGCTCAACCCTACGAACCACAAGTGAAACCTACTTGGTGGAGTGAGTCCAATAATTTTGAATATCATAGAAATTGAGGACATAAAACAAATGATTGCATGCGCCTAAAACATGTGGGCAAGACCTTACTGACAATGGTGTGATTAAAGTGGAAGGACCTCAAAACAATGAATATCACATGACATTCAAGGCTCCTTTCTTCAAGCATGAGAAAGGTGAATTTTCCAATTCTAACAATGAAGGTAACAATGGAAACAACTCAAGAGGTAATAATAATGTTAACTTTTCCCACAGTTATGATAATACTATTAATGCTCTATTAGGACACGATAGTACTATAAATGTTGTGGTAATCAAGAAACAACTTAACAAGGAGACCTCTAATGTTGTTACTAGGGCCAAGTAGAAAGAATTACCTTACAAGGAAGTACCCCTAGAACTTTTGGTCCTACACAAGCGACTACTTTGGCTAAACAAGCATCTTCTTCAACAAGGTCTTATAGTCTAGTGGATCAACTACAAAAGACTCTGGCTTAAATTTCCATTTTAGAGCTATTGAAACTTTCTCCTATTAATAAATAAATCTTGGAGAAAGCTCTTGTGGAAACTAATGTTCCTGCAAATTTGGAAGAAGAAAGGTTTTCAAACATGGTGGGTCATCTCATAGCACCTCATTGCTTATCATTTTCAAAGCAAGATGACATGTCCATTAACCATCCGCAAAATGTCCCCTTGCATATAGAGGTTTTGATTCAAAAACACCGTGTTAAGAGAGTCATCATTGACAAAGGACCCAGTCTAAACATTTGTACCTTGAACCTGGTCAAAGCTTTAGGGTTATCTCAGCCATCTATTGATCCCAAGAAACAAATCACTATAAAAGCTTATGATGAGGAGGAAAGATCTTCTAAAGGAATTGTGGCTTTACCCATTCAAGTGGGTCCTATCGATAAATATACCATTTGTCAAGTCCTTGACATGAAATTAACTTATAATATTTTATTGGGAAGGGCATGGATTCATGAGAGGCAAGCGGTGCCTTCGACCTATCATCAATGTATCAATTTTCTGTACATGGGTGAAGAAATAACTATTGGAGGAGATTCCAATTCCTTTCAATATTGCAATATGGTGAAACCTCTTCATGATTTATTTATTCCACGTAACAGGGAAAGAATTATTCCTAGTATCATCATTGAGGAAACCAAAGAGGAAGGTCCTAATTCTACATCCACTTCAAGTCCTAATGAAACTAACCTACCTACATCAACAAAGGGAAAAGATAAAGTTAGTTATGAGGGTCAAAGTTCCAATGAAAATTCAGTCAAAGCTTCTACACCAAAGATAGAAATTTTGAGACCCTCCAAGGATGAAAGAGAACAAACTAAAAAGGAAAACTATCAAAAGATGAGTGAGATGATGCATAAATTTGGAAAACAATGCAAAATCAATTCAAAAGGAGCAGGGGAATATTTTGTTTCCCTATTTGATTTACCAACTTCCCCAAAGACACATGGGAAACCTTCAAGTTCTCATCCACCCCAAAAATGAAATTCTCATTTTGTAAGAGAGTGATCAATCAAACCTAGAAAAATAGGATAACGCAGTTTTACAATGGCTCTATAAAGAGGAAGATACTTCAAACAATCTCGTTGAAAGAGTGCAACATGTCACCATCCAAACTGATCAATATGGCAAGGGATTTCAAATAATGCAAAATATTAGGTACAAGGGATGAGGACCCTTAGGAATCATAACTAAAGGCTTTCTAGAACCTATCCAGCCTCCTTGGAGGTCAAAGGATGAGAAATCAAGAATAGGATATCAAGAAAAAGAAGTTGGTTCAAGTTCTAGGCATGATTCTTATGAGCACGTACACATGTTAGAATCTGAGAGTGAAGATGACTCCATAGAATATGAGTGGTATTCCCTATCTAAATATTCTTGTCAAAAAAAATAGGTAGATGTCATTCATACCTAGGCTACTATACCTAAGGCCAAAAATCAATACAATATGGATCAAGGGTCGAGTTCTACACATGTACCAATTATTTCTCAAGAATCAAATGTAGGACAAGCATCTAGTGACAACCAATGGACAGGTGAACCTTGGATACCTTCGTGGGAGGGGGGGTGATTCAAATGTTATATTTAATCTACACTCATTCTTTCCCATGGAAATCCACAAGGAGTCTAGTGAAGAAAATTTTGATTCTACTTCCATGGAACATCTCGAGAAAGCACATGTTATTTACTTGAGTGATACAATGTACGAACCCTCAAACAAAGTCATGTCCTTGAACCCTTCAAATGAAAAATTTCCTAATGAGTCCTTAGCCCTTATTCATCCCAAACTCATTGATTGGGACTTAACCGAACCTAATGACCTACTCTATTTTCCCAATGACAATGCCAAGGCCCAATACCTTAATGTGGTTGAGCCATCTTACACCAACGAATTCAATCTGAACATGATGATGGAGACAAGGGTCCAATCTCTTCATCCACAAGATAAAATAAAATAAAAAGTAAAAAAAAATGAAAAGGTCTAGTGGTGAAAACCACCATGTGGTAGTATTAGACCCCAAAAAAGTAAAAATAACGGATGTTTTCAAAGGTGAAAACCCAACTGTGGCACCTAAGGAAGAGAGATTGGATACTCTACCTGAACATGAAGATGAGAGATCTCCTATTCTCATTGAGCCAATAGAAAAGGTCAACATTGGAACATAATTGTTCAACCTAAGTTTATTCATTTAGCAACATCATTGACTCCAACGGAAACGAAGGATTTCATCGAATTCTTTCAAGCAAAGCAAATCATATTTGCATGGTCATATGCAAACATTCCTGGATTAGATCCAATTTTCATAATGCACCACCTTAATGTGAGGTCTGATGTAAAACCTGTGAAGCAAAAGTTGAGAAAAATGCATCCCCATGTAGCTTTATTGGTTAAGGCAGAATTGGAAAAGTTACTAAAAGTTGGCTTCATAAGAGTCATAACTTATGAAGAATGGATTTCCAATATTGTACCTATTACTAAACATGACAAATACATTTGAGTATGCACAAATTTTAGAGATCTTAACCTTTCTTTCCCTAAGGATGATTTTCCACTACCTATCATTGATGTTATAGTGGATTTGATGGCAAGACATTCTATGTTTTCATTGATGGATGGATTTAGTGGCTACAATCAGATTAGAATTGCACCTGATGATCAAGAAAAGATCATTTTTACTTTCCCTTAGGGTACTTTTTTTTGTAATGTTATGCCCTTCGGCCTCAAAAATGCTGGAGCAACCTATCAAAGGGCAATGACAACTATCTTTCGTGACATGATGCATACTTTCCTATAAGACTATCTGGATGATATCTTAGCAAAATCACAAGAAAGAAAAGACCATTTATCTATCCTAGAAAATATTTTCACAAGGTTGGAGCAATTTAAAGTAAGGTTAAATCCAAAGAAATGTGAATTTGGTATTCAATCCGACAAGCTATTGGGCTACGTAGTTTCAACAAAAGGGATAGAAGTGGATCCAGAAAAAAGTAGAAGCCATCATGGAAATGGAAACTCCCAAAAACATTATTCAAATAAGGTCACTCCAAGGAAGACTCCAATCTATTAGAAGATTCATCTCCCGATTGGTGGAAAAGTGTGACTCTTTCACAAGATTGCTACACAAAGATACTATTTTTACATGGGATGAGTGTGAACAAGATTTTACCTTATTGAAGACATACTTGGTAAATCCACCCATTTTGATGTGTGTGTGTGTGTGTGTGAGAGAGAGAGAGAGAGAGAGAGAGAGAGAGAGAGAGAGAGAGAGAGAGAGAGAGAGAGAGAGAGAGAGAGAGAGAGAGAGAGAGAGAGAGAGAGAGAGTTTTGTTATGCTAGTCAATCCATCAAAAAGGACTAGGCCTAAGACAATATTGTTTTCTTATGAATTTCATAAAGAAACGATCAAGAATATGGAAAGCATGTTTCCTTAGGGATCAAATGAAGGGTGATCATGCCTAAGGAAAGATTATTTCCTTGGGGATCAAAGAAGGAGGATTGGGCCTTAAGGAAAGTTTGTTTCCGTTAAGGGATCCAATGAAAAAGGAAAAATACAAGGAAAACATTGTCTCCTTGGTTATCTTCAAGAGAGAGATATAGTGCGAGTGTGTGTAAAATGTGAAACATAAGGTAGAGTGTATACCCTCATGTTAAAGTGATTACAAATGGCTTAATGGGAGCAATGACTTTAAGAAAACATACAAGCATACATAAAAGATGTTTCCACTATGAGATGCCCCCAAGGAAGGACAAAACAAGGGAAACAAGTACATGACAAAAGAGAACATAGAAGGGATTTACTAGATTTGGGGTCAGTATGATCATATGATAATACATGAGATATTATATAAAAATGAAATACCATCATCCCCCAAAGGTGGTAGAACTACAAGCACAATGGAAGAATAACGCATAAGAGTTATGAAGAAGAGTATTTTTGGGCTAGTGTTACGGAGACCAAAAAGAATATGTAGATATTGTTTTGCATCATCCCCAATCTGACAACACAAAGGCACATTTATGAATAGTGGCACATGTACAACATATAGAAGTGAGATACAAATAGAAGAATATGTACAACATCTTGATTCCTTTATTACCTTGTGTCAATGGAGCAACAAGGGTCATTTAAATAAATCTAAACAAAACATATAACAAGCATGGGTTGGTCAAAGGGAAGCAAATCATGATTATGTGTATGACGTGAAGCAATGTTTTGGGAAGCACGTTGGCAGGCTTTAACATAATGTTTACGATAGTGGTCACAAGAATGATGACATGATGTTTGGTTTTGTTGGAAATTTTGTTTGGGTCAAGATTAACCAACATCGGGCCCTTTTCTTCTTTAGGAGGAAGAACACAAGGAACCAAACTAGGTTGAGAGATGACTGGAGGATAATGGTCACAAGCTGTAGGAGGTTGAGAAAAGGCATATATTGGAGGCGTAGGAGGTGTAGGAAGAAGTCCATGCCTAGGGAAAAGAGATGGAACATCCCTAGGTTTTCTAAGTTCACAGATATTTTGGACCTTTTAGGCTTGGTATGATCATAAGAAATGGTTGGGACGAGCATGAGTTGGTTGAGGCGTAGAAGGACAAAAAAATCAAGGTCAATCGAGTCTCGAGGCACTAAAGACTAGTAAATACTATGGTTAACAATCATGATTTCTCCATTACGAGGAAATTTAAGACATTTGTGAATAGGAAAAGCCACGAATTTCATGGAGGTAAGCTAAGGAAGACCAAGTTTGACTTGAAATTGATCAGAGGTTAGGATAACAGTGAAAGTAACGTCAAAATTTTTACCATCAACCTCAATAGGAAATGAAATGGAACCATGGGAAGGATAAATTAAACCATTAAAAGTTTGAATTGTAACATCAGATTGATCATAGAAATCACGTTGTAATTGTCTGCTAAAAAGATGTTCTCCATTTATCACATTCACCATGCAAGTAGAATAAATAATGATGCCATGAGAATAAAGGTGATTAACCTTTGTGAAAATGTAGAGGAGACCATGAGGTGCCTTAATTGTCTTGGTAGAGTCAAAATTAATGCAAGATTCAGGTCAAGGTTTAGGCTTGGCTTGATAAATAATGTTGAAAACATGATTGGCTTTACTAACTTTATCATCACAAGCAATACATGGTGAAGAAGATGAAGGTTGGGTAAGATTAATGGTGTTGGTTGAATGAGATGGAAAAAGGATTGGTATAGATTTCAAAGTTTTGGTTGGTAGGTGTTGTGGATTTGTTTCCTTGATCATTATCACATTCAAAAGATATATCATTAGAATCAATAAGGTCTTGAATAATAGTTTTCAGGCGAAAACACTTTTCAGTATCATGGCCAGGCTGATGATGGTATTGAAAAAAAGCTTTGTAATCAATGTGTTTGGGTAAAGGTTTGGATGTGTCAAAGGGTTTGAAAGGAGGAAGTGTTAACACATTAGAATTAATTAAATTCAACATTACATTATTTAAGGATTTATAAAGATGAGTAAAATTACGAGCAGGTTTAAAGATAGATGATCAAGGAGCCACATCTTTGGATGTTGTTGTTACATGTTCATCAACATTGTTGGATGAGTTGTTGATTTTGATGAATTTCTTAGGTTTCTGTAATTTGTTAAAATTATTGGATGCGTCATCACTCTTATCAACGAGAACAAGAGCCATTGGAGTGGTGCTCTCAAATAGACTCACTTGAAGTTGATAATTACAAAGCACTGCATATAATTAAGGAAAATAAGAGAATTCAAAAAGCAAAATCTTATCTATAATGTATTTTTGTAGATTAGCAGTAAAAATGTGTTGCACATCAATATTAGGAACAAGATAAGATATCTGAGCATGCAAATTATTAAATATACCAACAAAATCAATCACTTTTTCTTTAACACCTTGTTTGCAATGCATTAAATTGGTTAAAGAAATTTTAGGACCAATGTCGTTTTAAAATTTATCAATAAAAGCATTAGCAAGATTTTGGAATAAATCAATAGAATAAGGAGGCAAAGAATAATACCATTGTAAGGCTCTATATCGAAAGGTTCCAGTGAACAAATTTGCCATGAACCCATGGTCACGCGAGAAATCACTACACACGGCTTGAAATATTTTTACGCGAGTTAAAGGATCACCCTTATCATTATAAGTATGAAGATGAGAAATCTCCATATACTATGTGATAACACCTCATATAATTTCCAAAAATAAAGGACTAGCAATATCACAAGTAGGAATGTTATACTTGGTTTGAGTCATGAAAGCAATTTCTTGTTTGAAAGAAGACACAGTTTGAGCCAAATTATTAACGGTAGAATCGATAGAAAGGATGGTCGGAGGAGATATGTTAGAAATGTTAGGAACATTTTTGGAAATTGAAGGAATGATTGAATATGAAAAGGGTACGCTATGGTAAGTTGGCATAGACAAGGGAAATGAAACACATGCGACATTTGAAGGAATGGAGGAGCAATAGAATTAGGAATGTTCACATGCATAGGATTGGAATTTTGAATTGAAGTGGTTACGATAGGTGGAAACACTAGGAATGGAAGTGGATATAGGCATAGAGGTTTCAATGGTAGTAGTAGGTGGAATGAGGCCTAACTATTGAACACAATCCCTAATAGGTTTGACATTGGTATCAATGAGATGAGATATGATACATAAGATGTTAACACCATGTTCATCATTATTAATGAGATTCCTTAAGCCTTCTACAATGAAAATGACCTTAGAATTAGAGATTTCTTGACCTAACCATTGTTCAAAATTCTCAAATTCATGGGAAATTGTTTGGACTTGGATGAGAGGATCTCTCAAAGCTTCATCTTCATCATGAGAATAATGATAATAGTTATTCTCCAAGCTAGGATTAATGTCATTAAGATGTGTATTGGTCTCATCGAGATTCCTAGGAAGGAGAGAAGACTCAGGATCAAATGAAACCCATTTGTCTACGACTTTGTCTAACCATAATGCTATAAGTTGGACTCAAATTGATAACACTGATGCATAAGGGAATGAAAGGAAGAATAAATGCAATGAAATGATAGGATTTTAAAGAAATATGCAATCCAAACAAAGATATTCTTTTACAAAAACCACATTTAACTATCAAATCTAAACATGTAATGTAAAGAATACACAAGTAGATTTGATTATGAAGATGAAAAACATGAACTTGTGCATAAAATGTAAAGGATACCATGCAAAGACTACCTAGATATCCAAATGCATAAATTGTAACAATATAGATCTAGATATCTAAATGCATAGAAAGGGGACCTAACACCAAAATCAAAATGGAAATGTAATACGTCGGGCTCACCAAAATGTATAATGGAAAATGGTGAGCAATGATATGATGTAGATCACTCACCAAGATCTAGTATACATTGGGAATACAAATCCCCCTACAAAGAAAATATGATTTAGCACCCAAAAAGGGTATGGGCGTCAATGCAAGATAAATAATGTAGGGTTTTTGTGTATTACTTTTATAGGGTAATGATGTAGAGATAGAGATATGAATAAGTAAACAATGATGTAATTGATAAAAAATCTGATCTATGAAAGTAGATGAAAAGAAAGAGGAAGAAAAGTGCACCTTGAAACTAGATGAGGAGATTTGGACTTTGGATCTGAATTTGATTGTCGTCGGAAGGTCAAAATCTGTTGTAACTTCAAATCTGGAAACCTAAGGCTTGTAGTTGTTTGTTGTGCAAATTTTAGCCAAAAAGTGTAGGAACAAGTCAAGATTCTAGGTACAAGTCAACTTGTTCCCAATTGCTCTGAATTTGATACCAACTTATACCAAATCCAACTTATGCCAATTTAGTACAATGAAGGATCATTGACCCATTTAGCGCTTGAGCCTATTGAGTAATCTTCCTTCTGAATTATGCATTAAGGAAAGGAAGACAATTTATTGCATTCACATTGCTACACTTTCCTCACCATACACCCCCTACCCATATTTATTTATTAATTCAAATAACTATTTGGGTCGCTTGTATTTTTCCAAGATTCTTGATATTATGTGAGAAAATGAGAAAACAAATAAACAAAAAAGAAAAAAAATGAAGATTCACCATAAATTTATCCTGCAATTTTGTTTTGAAATATGATTTTTGGTTCTTTTTCTCAGCCCCAAGAGACCATTTGGGTATTTGTCACATTTTTCATTTGGCAAGTGAAATTTGCAGAAATCAAGTCACATGGGTCATTTTGTTGATTGGATAAATTTAGCATGTTTTTTCTTTTTATTATTTTTAGCCAAATTGGAGGATTCACAAAATCGGTTATATCTTACACATACAATGTTTTTTTTTTTGCAAACATGATATCTTTGGAATGATAATTTAGATGGTTATCCAATCATGTTAGTATTTTATGAGATTTTGTTGTTGGTACAATTTATAGCCTATTGAAGTGAGATGTAGTATTTTTTACTCTTGAGCTAGTATATTTTTGTCATTTCCTCTATTTTTTGTGATTCTTGCAGCGTTGGATATGTTTCTTCAAGTTATTCACATATACCCATGCATTTTTTTTAGATTTTGCCTGAAGCATATTTTGTTCTATTTTTTGTGTTTGTACATTCTAGATGATTACTTGGTTGTTTTGGCTCATAAAACCTTTTTGTTTTCATTAGATGACTTAATTCATTTTGTTTTACATGAATTTAAACACTTCTCCCTTCTTGGGCATTTTGAGCATCTCTTACATGGACTTCTCTATTTGTAGACACATTGAGATAAAGTGCCTCATTTTGTATGATTTTTTGTCGAACTTTGTACATTTTGTTGTGTCTTATTTTGTACTTGCATTATATTATAAAGTGTTGCAAGGGTTGTGTAGTTTTTTTTTGTTTTTTCAATCGCACCTTTGTCTAGCAAGTATCTCTCAACAACAACATCAAATCCTAGTGATTCTTCTCGCATGTGTGTGTGCATTGGTTACATACCCTATTTTAGTTGAAAGTAATTTCTTGTACACTTTCTAATTCTTCATGAACTACATGGTGACAAGCAATTTATTTGGACTTGTCATCTCTCTCCATTTTCAACTTATGATGGGGGGGGGCTTCTACTAGTGTGCTAATGCTTCATTAGTTTTTCTTTGGATTGAGCTATGTATTCAATATTTATTCCTATGTACTAATTTTACGTAGTGGTTGTATTTCAATGAGATGGATATTTTACCATATAAATACGCTTACATTCCAATTTTTATGGAGACGACTTATCCTTAGTTGACCAGTTCTCTAAATTATTGATACCTGCATTTTCTATTAGCAATTTACTCTTACATGGTTGAGTAATGTCATTGGGGTCAATCTTGTAGATTTATGTTCCTTATGTATCTTTGACTACTAGATGTTTGCCTTTTTCTTTCCATCTATTCATTGTTTGAGTAGTGTTGTTGGGGGTATTAATGCAAATTTGTGTCTTCCCGATCCTTATTATCATCTTGGTTTTAGAGGAGGTTATTCATTTGACACTAAAGAAATTATCATCATTCAAAAATTTTCTACAACTTGTCTATGCTCTAGAGGATTCTTCATGTTCCTATATTCTAGGGACATTGTTTTGGAGGCTTCTTAATCCTTCGTTATCTTCTTTCTTTTTTTTTCTCTTTTTGAGAAGAGTTTTCTCGCACTTGGTTTTTCTCCTTTTCTCTAGGTGTGAGATATTTTTTCATTTTGTAAATGGGTACCTAATAAAGCCTTTTGTTGTTTGGACCCAATCATATGATGACATGTAACTGATTGAATGTTTGAATATGTTAAGTTGATCACTGAAATGCAGAAAAATAATGCAAGACATTAAATTAGTTAATGGATTGTATTGTCATTGATGTCAACTTGATATAATCTAAATTGGTTATATTAAAAGTGTCAAAGACTTCAGAGAATTAGAGAGATAAATATTATGCTTTCAGTAATGCATAAAAGACAAGCATTCACTAAGTGACTTCAAACACCGACGGCTAGTGGAACCCAATGGACAAAGATCACAGAAAGTTAAGTCACAGTGATGCCCGAGCAAGAAAACTGACAAGCATTACCGACATGCAGAATCACAAGCATAACCAACGGCTAGAATCACAGTGTAACCCGATGGATAGACAAGCCCGAAGGACAGACAACCTCAACGGACAGACAACCCTAATGGAGAATCCCGAGGAGAATGGGAGTGTTGATCGAAGGTAACAAGAGTTAAAACACCAAAAATAATTGGAGTTAAAAAATGACAAAATATCTAGCTGGAAGAGCTAAATATAGACTTAACTGGTAGTTATCATTGTTTTCATCGACAAGATAAAGACAAAGACAAGTAAAGGATTTAAAGCTATTTTGTCCAGTTGGCAAGAAGATCTCTGTGAGATAAAACAAGAGTTTTACTTTAAATCTAATTGGCAAGAATTATGGATCATGCCAAGATCAAGAAAATCAAGAACCTAGAAATGATGATATCATGTCTATAGAGAGACAACTTAATTCATTACGAATTAATGGGAGTGAATGAAAAAGAGGATGCTAAAGATAAACTGATGAAGAACAACTTCATATAGTCCTGATCAAGCAAGCTGAGGAAAGAGCTAAAGATTTCTGCAAACACCGAGCAACAAAGCATAGCATCATCAAGCAAAAGAAAAGTAGAGCAAAGGTATTGAAAAGATATATTGATCATATTGGTTTTATGAGCTTACAATAGATCTGAAAATCTGCAAGTATAAGTTGTATATATGAACAAATCATACTGTTTTAGTTTAACCATTGTTATAGAAAGTCTCTTAACCGAGAAGGATTTAAAGATCCTTTCTATATTGAGATACACCCCAAGGAGTATCAAAAAGTTTGATCATGAAGATATCATGAGATGTCAGATACCTATTTATAGGCCAAGAGAGTGTTTGATCAAGGAAGGTAGCATAGAGATTCCTGATATCAAGTGACAAACTAATCTTTTAAATCCTCTAACAAGGTCACACTTAACAGTGTGTTTGTAACCTTTAACAAGGTTGGCTCTTCACCGAGCTCACTTCAGAAGAGTGAAAATTTGGGGTTACCGATTTCAAGTGGTTTTTCCCCTAACAAGATTTCCACGTTAAAAATCCACGTGTCAATGTGTTTATGAGTCATTACTTTAGTGTTTTTCATTACACATAGCTAATTTGGATTGATCAGTATACTCTAAGTAATTTACTATTTTTGGTTAATTGAAAGACTGTTATTTGGTAAACATACAAAATAATGTTTAACAAAGCATTCCGAGCAGTAGTAATTTAATAAGTATATTTGGAGGCATTCATCTTATAGGACTGAAGATAACTAGAGGCTTAATATTGTGGTACTAAGTTTTTGGGTTGATTAATTGGAATATTTTTGAGGCCACTGATTCACCCCCCTCTCAGTTATTACTAACATCATACTTAGAGATTTTTCTCCACGTGTTTCACTTAAGGGGAGATATTAGAGCATGCATTTATGTTGCTTCATACACATGTTTGTTGCATCACGCACATCCAATATTGTTGCATAAAATAATTGTGCACATGATCAAGAATATTATCATGCATAGTAGAACACATGTTTGCACATGCATGCCTGGCTCAGGTCTATTTAGTTTAACCTAATTTAATTTAATTCAACCTAGTTGGACCCTAGTTTGCTTTTTAGCTCTAGTTCACATATCATGCTCTAGTTAGCTTTCTATCTCTGTTTCTAGAGACTTGTTTTTTTATAAAAGAAATTTATTGTAAGCATGATAATTAATCTTATAATCTTTTTGTGCTTGAGAAATATAGTAATTCTTTTTTGGCTGCTCTCCTTTTTGAAGATATTTTTGCTCTGTTGTTTGATCTTGTAGGTGCTTGTTGTTTCAATTTTGAACACCAAGAAGGTGAAACAATAACCACTCCTCCCTTTTCTTCCTTGTCTGACACATGAAGAAAAGAATCAACTCCTCGTGCATTGAGTAGATAAGAAACAAGACGAAGATCCATAAGTATAGCTTCTTGGAGAAAATAATATTAGGTTTCAACTTAACACTCACATCCTTTACTCCATATTTACGATGAGGGAGACATGTCCCTCGCTTATTCCAGGGTCTTTAATCAATCTTTTAGCATGAGTAGTATCCTTATGCACTATACAAACTAAAGATTGGTTATTAATATGCCACTAACTAGAATGGGTTAAAACTTGAGGTTAAATAATTTTGTTCCTTTTGATAGGGAAATCTCTTATCAAGTTACATTGCCATCAACAATAAAAATAAGCATTATTTTTATTTAAGCATATCAATTGTTGATAAAAAATCAAACCCTAGTCTAATATGTTTAATATTTTGGGTAATTGGTTATTTACAATTATTTCCACACAAACTCTAAGATGCACCCTAAAATTGGAGAATATATCAAGGTTATTCTTGCACTAGATAATCCTTCCAAGCTAGTGAAACTATTTTTTATAGGAAAGGCCTAAAGAAAAGGTCAAAAAATGGGAGGTCCATCCATGTTAGGTATCATGATCTAGAAGGTCATTTAAGATCAAATTCTAATGTCCAAGCTTGTAAATAACATACTTGACCACAAATAACTTATGTTTTATACTGTAGCATTGTACGATCATGCTCCGCTATTTTGAATTGTAGGAAACATAACTCTTTCCTAACCCCCTCGAGGCTTCAATTTCTTAACCCTAGTTTTCCCAATTTAGTTATACGTATTTATAAAAAAATATTTGGAGGGCGCCCCTTTAAAATGAATGAAATGATTGGTCTTATTGAGTTGATGAAAACTCAACCCTACAGCTCCCAAGAACCACTTGTATGCAAATTTGTCACAGAAAGAGAGAAGCAAAAGCTATGAAGGCGAGAAATAATAGATTGATGAAAGAGGAAACATATTGAGAAAACAATGGAGATAAAACCCTCAATACAATAACATCCTTAGATAATTCACTAAGTTAGGATAATTACAAAGAGATAAAACCTTGTAAAGGTGATCAAAACTCTAAAAGGGAGAAACCTAAGTTGCATGATAATAATTAATTATTATATGCCTAAAGTTTAGCTTAAGTAAACTAGAGATAATAAGTGACTTAATAATTAAACCAAAATGATTTAATTCATAAGTGAAATATCTTATTACTCTAACACCCCCCCTTAAGATAAACTTAAGGAGTAGCTAAAACCTAGAAACAACTACTGAAAGTAGGAAATGGGTCCCTACAACATGGCCTGATCAGGTACCCAAGTATGAAAAATCTCTGTAAAGAGGAGAAAGGGAGAAAACCCAGTGGGAAAAACCCCTCTCTAAAAAGAGATGAATCCTAGTGAAGGACTGAAGAAACCTTTAAACTAGAGAATGTCCCAGAAAATAGGAACAAAGGAAGAACATGAAGAACATCACTGAAGCATGAAGCTGCAAACATTGTCGAAGAATAACTGCTGGAACCTCCACTGTAATAAAATGTGATCAGGTAAAGAATACTGTAATCAAAGTATAAAGAGATGATCAATCAAAGATGGAAGGATGATTCCAAAATAGGAATGAAAAAGTGCCCATATGGTAAATGATCCATCTCACCGAAATGCATAGGTACCCAGGCACTACATCCGCCTAATATGTAGGAACAAATACTGAATACATAGATCACTCCATCAAACTGAGGAAGCATAAGACCCAACATGAGATACCCATCATAATTCTGAGAAGGGAGAGACATGATAAGTACACTGAAACAGACTGGAAAGAATTACTGCATGACGAAGAACCAAGAACATAGAATGTGTAGAAGAAAGTACAAACACATATAAAGGATGGTGTCATGGAAGGATCACTCTGTTGATACACACCATGAGGCTAATGTCATGGAAGGAATAATCTCTTGACAAAGGTAGATGGAAAACAAAGAAAACATCAAACCCCCTATGACACTTTATAATGTAGTGCAAGTATAAACATACACAAAATGTACAAGATCCCAAGCATGCAACATATGACACTTTATCTTAGTGTGTTTGCAAAAAACAAATGCTATAGAAATAGATGTATACAATTATCATGAATGAAAAAAAAGCTACAAGAACATGAGTAACAGCTAAAAAGGAGTCATCCCATACAAGGAAAATGATCCCAGGACCACAGTAAAGAGCACAGAACCAGCTTTACAATGATGTCCAATTTTGTTTGCCTCATAATGCAACCATTTCCAAATTGGACATTCCTTATATGAAAATAGGGGTTTTTGGGCCTTTTGAGCACAAGTGTGAGGTTCATTTGAGCCCAAAGTGCTCCAAAAACAAACTCCCATTAGATCCACACAAATTTGAAACAGAAATACCTCTTTAAAACAAAGATATGAAGAACAAGGCCAAATCTCTCATGGAGAGAACATATGTATGAAGATTTGGAGCTCTGATACCATATTGGAGTTGATGAAAACTCAACCCTACAGCTCCCAAGAATCAACTGCATGCAAACCTATCAGAGAAAGGGAGAAGCGAAAGCTACGGGGGCTAGAAATAACAATCGATGAAATAGGAAACATATTGAACAAACAATAGAGAGAAAATCCTCAATACATTAACATCCTTAGATAATTCACTAATTTTGGATAATTACAAAGAGATCAAACCTTATAAAGGTGATCAAAACCCTAAAAGGGAGAAACCTAGGTTGCATGGTAATAATTAATAAAAGAATTAATTATTACATGCCTAAAGTTTAGTTTAAGTAAACTAGAGATAATAAGTGACTTAATCATTAAATCAAAATGATTTAATTAATAAGTGGAATAACTTATTACTCTAACATATCTATGCTGACACTCAACAATGCAATTCATAGTATCATTAGGAAGGATAAATTCTTAAGTTTAACTTATATCTTCGCAATTTTATTCTTTCATTTTTATACCTATTTTTCTCTCTTATCAGATTATACACAACTTATACAATATTATCCCCAATTCATTTCTCTTAATCTCATTGTTTTCTATTTCATGGACATGAAAACTTGGCTATAAATCCTCTTCCTTATAACAACTTCCTCCTACATGTCCACCTTTAAATTTTAGCCTCATCCCTCTTTGAGGCAATAAGTGCATAAATGAAAGAACACATTAGGGTTTTAAAGAACATAACTTAAATGTCAGGTAAAGGTTGCACATTTTGATTATGGAGACTTTTTGGCCATTTCTAAATTATAGGGACCATAAAGATCTATGCATTGAGCATCCTTGAAAGTGATGCCAAACAACTTATAATTCATATTCTAGCAAAAAAATAACTTTGTAGACCATAAATTGAGCTTTTATACTCTATAGTCTAAAATTTACATTTCTATATTCATAACATTAGGACCAAGGTTGAGACACCTTTCCCAACAAAATACTACACAATGATTGTGGGTTGATTTTTTGTGAAAAATAGATACAAAAAGATTGGACCCTATTGATGAATAGATTAGGGATTCTTGATGATTAATTTTTTGGGGGCCAATATCCTTTTATACTTATTGTAGACACACAAATTATATATATTTGACACAAAAGATGATGAATCATGATTAGTCAAAGCTAAGTTAATTTAGGCCCAAGGCCAAATTTGAATCTAAAAGTAATGTCGAATTTACATTATAAAATTAAGTTAAGCTAAAAGTGTACTTCTAGATTTGAAGTCAAGAGAAATAATAGTTTGAAAAAATAACAAAGGTTTATTTATGGAATCAATAAGAATGCCAAATTAGTTAACACTAAAAAAATGTATTTCAAACACTCTTTCACCTTATAGATCGTGGAAAAAAAACAATGTGAAGGTGGGTAGTCCGAATGAGCCATATGAGGAGGCAAGACTTTAAGAACAACAAACTTCTTGTTCAATATTTATAATAGAAAAAGTGACATCAAATAGAGTTTGAAAATGTATTAATTTTATGACTCATAATTACATAAACTCTCAAAGTCATTACAATTCCTTCATCCAGTTTACACACTTTATTCGATTCTTCTAAAAACAAGGATGCAAAGTGTCAAAGTTCCTGCCGAAGTTAAATGTAATTTGTTGAAAGCTGATGAGTAATAAATTATAGCAATTGATGTTTTAGTTTTGGACACAAAATAGGTTAGGTTATAGAGTAGAAAATATTACAACATGACATTAATAACATATAGTATTCCAATAAGATTAGATGCCAATGAAACATGTACAAAAATATGTTACATATACAATCTTAATATTGACTTGATGGTACACTATAGCAGGAGCCAATATTAAAATAAACGGTTTCCATAAGATGGAAGAGAAAGTACTACTGTGGCAAAGAAAGAGTTATTTCTTTGTATCTTTATGGATGATTTGTTTAAAGGAAGATGCATCAAAGCAAATCGATATTCTGGAATGCCATGCTCACCAATATATTCAAATTGGATTTCATAAAAGTTTTTGGAAACTTTTAAGCGAAATTGAAGCCATGGACGTTGGAAGAAAAACCATGAGTGAAGTAAAAAATAAATGGAAATAGAATCAAAACACAAACCTAATGAAATTGCATCACAAGATAAAATATCTATAACTGAAAATGGTTATGTTGGACATTGTCTAAAGAGGCTTATTGCAAATGAACAAAATAGAACACAAAGAAGTAACACATGATAGAAGTGAAAGGAGACAGCTTAGTGTGAATCCAAGAATACACATCTTGCTCAAAAGATGATAAATCCAGACACAAGTCAACAATGATCTATTTTTGACCATTAAATCATCCACATAGATCAAAGTTAACCTAAAAATGAGAGGTTGCATAGGGTTTAAAACACTGTGCATAATGGTACAAATTACAATAACACATAAGAGGATCAACACTTGCTGATCAATGACAGACAAAAAGTTGCAGACAAGAAATTAGCTAAATAAAAATATAGAATAAAAGGAATGCACCTACAAGAAACCTCAAAGGAACACTCTACAAAACCACTCTACTAAACTCTGTACTTGCTTATGACAACCCGCAAGAAAGTTTGTGCACATATTGATGAAGAGAGATTCTCTGTATTTAATGTGCAATGAATACATCAACCACAAACAACCACTCACATATAAAAACCCACACAAAAATAATTGATTGAAATGAAATAATTCATAAAGTAGACACAAATGTCTGCAATGAATTCATCAAGAACAAGCTACCACTCACATATAAAAATTTGCATAAAAATAATTGGAAACAATTCCCAAAGTGCATGAAGGAATGTTCATTGACAACATAAAGATAAGCTCAAATAAATTTTGGAAGATTAACTTTTAATATATGAGTTCAAAAGGTCAAAAGTTGTCACAAGTTTAATTAAATTGAAGAAGACTTACCTTTATGGCCAAAGACAAAGAAGTTGTGAGTCACTTTCAGACAAACTTTATGCCACATCATTTGTGGGAGGGAATGGAATGTAATGTGGAAGTTATTGAAAAAGAAAAAGAAATTGTTTCAACCGAAAGTGAGCCATGACTATTCACTCATCCACCAATCAGATTAGACACAATTCTTGATATATATATATATATATATATATATATATGAGAAAATAAGTATGAAAAATAAAATCATTTGATTGACATATTTAAAGAAAATAATCGCATTTATGCATTAGTATCTATGTAGGAACTAATAATTAATAATAAAATAATAATAACAAGTGCCACGTAGTGGCCTATATTTGTCGTAATTAGTTATAATTATAATTATATATGTAAATTTAATTCAAATTTTATTATAAATATTAAGTATATTTTAATTAATAGTTATTCAATAAAAATTAAATTATTATAGATTAAAAAT
Organism: Thuja plicata; assembly: GCA_018584345.1. Lineage (NCBI taxonomy): Eukaryota > Viridiplantae > Streptophyta > Pinopsida > Cupressales > Cupressaceae > Thuja > Thuja plicata. Next base: position 1,065,685 of record MU226778.1, on the reverse strand, counting down.
TAAATAAGAAAGTTTGTATAAAATCTTAAAAACAATATTTAAAAAGTTATGTTTATGTATATTATAGTTTCATTTCCATAGTTATAATTGGAAAAATTTATAATATAACTTTATTGTTGACCTTATGGCAAGACATGTTGTCAATTAGTGCCAAAACACTTCATTTATATGATTACAGTGTTGACCAAGCCAGCTAGAGTGTAATCTGAGCTAAGAAGTTGCAGTGTCGATCGAGCAGTTAGTTCAGAACAGTATCACTAGAGTCACTAGTGTTACCCGAGTTGCATACCAGCTCTGAGTGATCAATGTGACCCGAGCACCCAGTGTTAATCGAGTGCCAGAGTTGCCAATTCACTATGTCGCCCAAGTGTCAGTGTATCACCCGAGTGGATTACTGGACCCGAATATCAACATTGGGTTGACTTAGTTCATATTGTTTGATGCTATTAAATAAGATAGTAGCTGACTTACAGAGGTAATTGATTTGGATAAGGTATATATGTAAGACATTTTGTTTATCCAAATGTGTGTAAAAAGAATGAATATATGAATGCAAATATGAATTAGCAGATTGATTAAAAGGCTACAATAGTACAAAGGAACAACAAAGACTCATCTATCACATCTAGGTGATCAATATTATTTCAAAGGATCTTATTCAACAAATTAGAGTTGCATAACAAATCATTCACTAGTTCATCCTAATAGGTGTATCAACAAAATCCTTCAACAAGGTGGACTTAACAGTCCTTATCAAATCTCCTAATAGAGTGCATACTTTATTGTATTGTATAAATCCTTTCACAAGGTGGACCTAACTGTCCTTATTGCTCCTAATAGGGACGACTATTAGAAGTGGTCAATTGTAAGCCTTAACCGGCCAAATTTATTACTACAATACTAAATCTTGTGGGTACCATCCCCACCCCAGTTTTACTTTCTATTTGGAAGGTTTCTGGGTAACCAAATATTGTGTCAAGTGTTATGAATGTTTATTGCTTTTCTGTTCCATGCATGCAATTAGATTAGCCAATCTAATAAAGGATAAAAGTGAATAAGTTTTATTGGTTCCCAATTCACCCCCCTCTCAGTCACCTAGGCTGTAATATATTTCCAACAATAAATTTTAAATGTAAGGTGGAATTTAAATAATATATAAAGGCTAAAATTATATAATATTGTGATATAGTATTTTATATTATATATATAATAGAATAATATATATTATATATTAGAAATTGTAATAATTATTTATAATATATATGTTGAAAATATAATATAGTAAATATTTTAGAATATATAATAGTTTATAATATAATATTGTTCAAATATATTGAAGTTGAACATTAATAAAATATGAAATATAGTATCTCAAAACTATACTATATTGTGAATTAAAAGAATAATTTCAAAATAAATTAAATGATGTATGATTATACATTAAAAACTATGGTTAAAATAAAATCAATAAACTGTGAAAAAAATGGCTCCTATAATAACAAACTAATTAAACCAATGATATTTGAGATAAATAATTTGTAAAATATAGAAAATGAATAAATAAATATCTAAACTTTAGAAATATTAGTGACTTATGATTGGTTGATTGATGTAAAACTAATTAACACAAATGAATGCAATAATATATTGCCTAAAACAAATATTCTTACAACAATAGGAACAACAATAATAACAAGGACGCAAAGCGTCAAAGTTCCTGCCTAAGTTAAATGTAATTTGTTGAAAGCTAATGAGTAAGAAATTGCAACAATTGAAGTTTTAGTTGTGGACACTAATATGCTCAAGATTAGCATATTGTCTTTCAATAAGATTACAAGTCAATGAAGTATATATA
>MU226778.1:1043587-1063609 GCA_018584345.1 Thuja plicata | reverse complement strand
ATGTAAATATATATTATTGTAATAGAATGTATAACTCTATAAGTATCTATATAGTCTTATATTTATAAAAGTGAATTTATACGAGTGTTTGTGTTGATATAGGTGAATGAATATATAATATAAGATACAAATGTGAAACAAATGAGTAGATATATGTGAAATTAGAAGTATTAAAAGTATGCATATGAAAAGTATAAACATATATGAATGATAAGACATGTGCATGTTAGGTTGAGAATATGTGTAAGTGTTTATAGATGCATAAATATACATCTTATTGTAATAAAGATTATATTCAACTCAAGTTCAATAATCGTTGATTAAATAGAAGTATCCAAGCTTATGAATAAATCAATAACCACCATTCAACTCCCATAGTAACCGTGCCAACCTTCCAACGGATTCTTCCGCTCATCCCAGATGTAACGTTAGAATGCCCATCTGTTGATTGACCTTCAGATGATTGGCAATAAACGGAGCTAGTGGAATAAGGTTCCTGTAGAGGACCAGAGACAAAACATTGACGTCCTTGTGGCCCTGGTAAAATGACTACAACAGGTGATAGACGGTCATCTGCTAGCCAATGTAGGTAGCATAGGCGTCGATCTGGTCATAATAGATGTCAATCCGCCTATTAGGGTTTCACAACAGGACGGTGAACTGTAAACTGGAGGTCAATAGGTCATCAGAAGTGTTAAATTGGCAGACAGTCGCATCCTGCACATAGAACCATGACTTATGTGGGTGGAGCACTAGGAAACATTGAGAATTGCGAAAAGGATGACTACAATCAGGAACATCAGGCAGCAGCAACAACTGCCACATGCGTGCAGTGAGAAAAATCAGTATAGAAAATAAATTTAAAATGTCCTTCCATGGTATAGCAAACAATAATACATAATAAATAAAATACATACCCAAAAAAAGAAGAAGATAGATCTGCTAATTTAATACCCATATACCAATCAAAACTATAGATCTGCTTAATTTCTACCTCATAAACCATTCAAAAGTGCAGTAAACACCATTTTTTTTCTTAAAAGAATTTTATTATTATATATATATGTGTGTGTGTGTGTGTGTGTGTGCGGGCGTGTGTGTGTGCAACTACATACCAATATTTGTAAAAATATATGTCACAATCAGAACTCAGAGGTCCCTTTATTTCCTAACATACTAATCAATGAAAACAACAAATTCGCCCAACTCAAAAAATCTGTCCTGCAAACTGAAAACCCAAAAGAGATATGATCTTATAGCCATCAGGATAAATAGCCAAGATCCAATATCACACACCCACAACAGATCCAGCAGCTCTCAATTCAAGAAATAGGCCAAAAATGCAATGAGAGAAGCAAGAACACTAGCTGTAACAGAGGGAGCCCCCATGACAAATCCAACGCCTGTGCTCAAAGAAGGGCTAGGGGAAGATGCCTCAGCTTCTACAACAAAATCCACACCCGCCATCATCATCACAATCATCGCTGCAACAATAACCATATGATCTACTCCTGCCATTGTTTATTTCAAGAATTCTCAAGCACAAAGCCTCAGATTCGATTATATTACAAATCTCTTGACAAAAAAAATGTAGTGCTGCTTTGAGATCTCCTCAATTGCTTGAATTTGTTCGAGCTGACACCGTGCTTTCCACAGTCCTTTTTATCTAACATGGCTCCTCCTTTTCGACCTCAAATCTCACTGCAAAATAGCTCAAATCGCACTGCCAAACAATTGAAGTAAAGAACAAAACAACTCAAATCTCACTGTAAAATAAACAAATTAAAGAACAAAACAACTCAAATCTCCTTGCAAAACAAACAAATTTAGTAAGAAGAAGAAGAACGGAGCAGAAAAGAGCAAGACTTATAGTAGCTCCAACGAATTCTCAGTCCGCACAAGAAATCTGTGCTTTTTTGAGCAATTTGTGGATAAATTATCTACGTATTAACACACACACACACAATAACAAAATATGATCTCAGCTTGAAATAGTTATAGGCAATTTAACTACTTTCAACATGACAAAACAAATGTCTATTGATAAATCTGGAAGATTCAGGACCTTTGTGGCCATCGTAGATACCAACATAAGTCCCAGCATAAGTCCCAAAGGTGGTATTCAACACCTGCCCCTGATCTTCCAGCGAGGAATTGGCCTGCACCACCGCAATACATAAATCTCCAGAAGAGTGGGGCTTTAAATCCCTGAATCATGATAGAAAGAGTTTTCAATGCGGGGCTCAAGAGATAAGGATGCATTCAATGTGGTAGAGTGGACATTGAATAATTCTAAAGCTCTTTTGATATCATGCATTATATATGAATAGAAATATTTGGGTAGATTTAATCAGATTTGCATAGATTTCAATAGCTTCATCAATTGGAAGATGACTTGTAAACAATAAATGTCCAAATCTGTATTGACTAGACAATGACACATCATTATGATGAAAAGAAGTAAAACTTTATGTCATGTCACAAGGTATTTTGTAGACAAATATTATTATTTTTAGAATTAAAATTCATTTTTTCCCACTGACTATTGAGAGGATAAGCCAATAGGAAAAGAGAAAAATATAATTTTTCAAATTATAAAAACATATGAAAAAGTGTCAACTATAGACTTTTTTCTCACAATTTTAAATTCAGTAGTATGATTGGTTAGATTAATAAGAAAAAAAAACTGCATTCAAATGCATAAGTATTCCTGCCTTGGAGGAACTAATAATAATAAAATTTAATAGAAAGATCTAAAAAGCAAGAAGAAAATCGACCGCTCTAATTTCAAACCCCTTAAAAGGAATGACTTGCTTGATACACGAATTTCCTTGGTAGGGAATTAATAGCATAATACTCTTGATTTTATTTTGAAGGCAGATTTTATTTTGAAGGCAGCCCTTCTAGAACCGTCGACCTTGTTTAGCTCTGTATGTGTTTACAGGAGGCTTAAGTTATTTCTGACACGCGATCACTGTAGTATAGTTTTTCAGCTTTTAGGTTTAAGAAATTCAGCAGGAGCGAGGCTTCTGACTGTCTATTTACTCTGTTATAAGAATATAATTTGTCTTTGTGGAAGATGAATTCGGCAAGGAGTTTAACAGGACTTTTACGGAAAGGTTTTACTCAATCCAGGGGATTTAAAGTGCCTGCCAATCCCGTCATTCCCAAAAGATGTTATGCAATGCATGAAAATATTCAGTCGCCCCACAAGGTACGCTTTTGCATTCGTTTAAGCGCTTTAGGGTTTAGGGTTTAAGCACATTCCTGAATTCCTTTCTTTCAAATTATGATTTTTGAGATGCTTTTTTTGGTTTTTATACGGGAGAGATTTATTTCGATTTATTACTAGATTATACTTTTATTGGGGATTCAGCTGAGCGAATGCTGCGAAGTTGAGTCTTGTAGATGCCCTTGTGTGAGGTAAGGTTGGGCGCAGTCTAGTGTTGAATAAGCCGGGACCGCATCTTGTTAAAACCAGGAACCACCTCGTTATAACCATGGATTTTACAAGAAGAATATGTATGTTTGTTGATGGGTATGTGTTATGTGATACACTTAAGTGTGTATTAATCACATCTTTTAAGCATGTGGAGGTGCTACACTAGTATATATTTTTAACAATAAAAGCATTCAATACAAGAAATAAAGGAAAAAACCCGTGACGTTCTATGCCTCTTGATCACAAGAACAAGGAAGAAGACGAAAAGAAATTATGAGATTAGTATTATAGGAATTCAATGTTTGAGTTTAGCAGAATCTATTTAACAGGTGGAATAATAAGCGAACAAAAACATACAGGTTGCACTTTTACTGAAAAATAAAAAAGCCGGTTGTCCATATCTTTCAGCAAGTTATCATCGCTAGTAGTCTGTCTTCAAGTTTTTTTTTGGTTTGTAATAGACTGCCAAACACTCCGCAAATTCAAACCCGCAAGTACAACAGCTCAGTGTAGGATTTGAATCTTGGTGGCAGCTTCACCAATGAAGTGTTTCAACTTCTGCTCTACATGGGTCACCCCAAGTCTCTCTTCAAGTTTTGGGTACAACCTTTGTTCTGGATTTAGGGGTCACGGGGGATGGGAAGCTGCAACGTATTATTTATATAAACAATATGAGTAAAAGAAGCTGAAATTTATGCGAAGTGCAGAATTTACTTTGACATTTTGATAACCAGTTAATCCCATAGCAATAAATATTTATAGAGGCAGTAATTAGATAACCAAATAATAAAGATCTTTTCGCAAAAAATGGAAATCCAGAAATCCAGAAAATGCAGATAAAAATAGAGAAAAAGTCGAAAGAAAACAGCAACTTATTTAATTTGAAGGCCGTGTAATTGCATAGAGATATACAGTAAAACGAAATGAGAGTTTACACTATGAATTTTAAATAGGTCATTTTTAAATTAATTTTGATTTTGCTGATTACATTACACAATGCATGTATGGTATTGGTATTGCATTGGAATATAGTAACATGCTACAATTATATGGTTTGACTGTGAAGTTCAAACCTGAAAATATAGTACAACTAACCTACTAGTACTAAGTTCAAAGTATGAAATAACAAAAACTGAAGTGGCCGATGACTCTTTTTGCTTCAAAGTATGCTACGCTAGGCTGTTTCTGCTGCAAAATATGGTACACTAGGCTCCTGGAGGTCTCACTATTGAAGGTCTAGAGGCATAACCTCTCCTATCAATCTAGAGGTTATTAGCTCTTCACATTTATGATCCAATTGGAATTTGGATTGATCTTGTCAAGGTCATTTGGCTGATCTTCCTTAAAGCTACTTGATATTGTCAATATGAATTCATATATTAGTGATGAACATAAAACTATTTCTACAAAAATAGGAATTAACTTTGAAAAATGAATTGAGACAATAATTGTAATCTATCAATAAATTTTAATTGTATGGTATAAACCTTGAGTTTACTTTAGCTTATGGTGGAGTTTGCGGTGAACAAACATCAAATCATTCATCTACTACTCCAATAGTTGAATATGTTCAAACACATTTCAAGTATCCTCATAAGCAGATTAATCACATGGCCAACTTAAAAGATGCATCAACGCCCATTGAATAGTTTTGGTCTTTTGACCAAGAAAATCCTACCATTTTGCTAAAAGAATACAAATTTTATCAAGATAAAATCATTTACAATATAGTTTAAACTTCATACCTAAAACGAGTGCAAAAACAATATATAGATGAATTGACATTTTTTTTGTACTTTGCTTGGTTCGAAGATGGTTTTGCCTTCTATAGTAGTTATGTTGGATTTTCCCTAATTTCAATTGAATATTCTTACTTTGATTCAATTGATTATTAATATGTATTAAATTTTAATATAATTATAAATTTATATATTAAATTATTATATTAATATATTAGTATAATATCAATATATTATTATATTATTTATCACAACTATTATATCGTCTTATAATAATAATAATATAACACTAATAATTATATTATACCATAATAATATAATTATATTATATTGTGGTCTTGTCCTCTCTATGTAATGGATGGTTGTATTCTATTTTGATTTATCTAGTTTTAGTAAGCATACTCTGTGACAGGGGAATGGGGATTGGGTGCCTATGGTTTTGAAATTTGAGTAGATAAAATCTTTTGTCTTTTACTAGACTAATTCATCATGTTTGTTCCTCAGCACGATCAGATAGGAATGAACACTTAAAAAAGTTTCATTTAAAAAGATTTCATAACCTAAATAATGTTAATTAGGAATATGGAGATCGTTTGTGTTGCAGAATGCTAACTTGAAGTGTGCGTTACAAGCATTGGGAATTACTTGCTTTAATCTAGTGAGGGTGGTATTAGAAAAAACTTTTAATACCAAGACACTATTAACGTTTGACACACGATGTAGAAAGCCTCCCCTGTCATTCATGGAGGTTACCAATAAGTTATATGTACCATACATTTTAACAATACTTAAGCCTCTCACAGAGTCCTAAAGGCACTAGATCTCAGACCTTTTGTATTAGCTCTGCCAAAGGTTCATGAAAATTAAGAGGAAAGGTAATTAATAGATCCGGGGTCACACTTATTGAAGCAATAACTAGTACCTTAACGTCTGAATGTTGGATAGAGCAGTTCTAAGCATGAAATAGAAAACTAAGATCTATGACTTGAATTTATAAATTCTCTTTAAGCATTGTGCTAGATCTGAAGTGTGCTTTCTATTTTGAATTATTTGGAACTAACTAAATGAAAATGAAGAAGTCTAAGGGTTATGCAGGGGCTGCCTTAGCTATGGTAGCTAAATTAGGGTAATAAACCATTTTATGAGGTGATTGGTTTTGGAGGAGATAACTTTCCCATTTTTTATATATGATTATCATATCTGATTTGAATATCTTTTTAATGTATCTGTTTATACTTCAAATCTGGTAATCTAACATTGATATGGGGCTTCTTGAAGTATGACCAGGAAACAAGATGGGCCTAAAGGATCCTTTCAAGCACGGCTAAAGGATGACTAGAAAAATGGAAGCTGAAGAAGCTTGACATCTGGAAAGCTAGATTTATATCAGTAAAATATTTATGTACATTTTGAATTCTAACAGGACGGTTGTCCTAATTTTATAAACATTTTATACTGTTATTTTCTGGACTGCAAAGTCCCAGGCAAGACTAGAGGTTTTCTTCTCCGTTCTTTCCTACCGGCGCTCGCATTGAATGAAGCTGTAACTTTTCTTTTTTGTTATTTTAATATAATCTTATTAGGCTACGATCCATTACCTATCAAAATAATAAATAATATAATTTTATTATCTCACAATAATAATGTCGATATAAACACAATCTTTGTGTTATTTATGCAGGGTTGTGGATTCCGACAACAACTACAATAAAAATCAACACTCCCTCTTAGCTAGGGAGGAATCCTTCTCTAAATATGAGTCACATAGTGACATCCACCATGGATACTCCTAGAGGGTGGATCCATCACGGCTACACCCATGAGTGGAAATACAAAAGAACACATCATCATGGCTAATCCCATGAATGATGAAAGAATAGATATCACCTTACCATGACATCAACCATTACGGCTTATCCATAGATATCACCTCACGTGATATCCATCATTATAGATTTTTCATAGATATCACTTTACGTGATATCCACCATTATGGATTTTCCTAGATATCACCTCACGTGATATCCACCATTATGGCTTTCCATAAATATCACTCTATGTGATATCCACCATTATGGATTTTTCATAGATATCACCTCACGTGATATCAACCATTATTGTAAGATCGTCACCTCACAATGATGGTAAGATGTACAAGTGTTCATCATTGTGAGATGCTCACCGCACAATGATATTAACCATGGCTCATCCAGAGGGTAAACACACAAGTACAAGAAAATCACCACATACTCTCTCACGTGGTGTTGTCATGGCATCACACACATGACATCCACCATGAACCATATCAGAGGGTGGATCCACCATGGCTACTCCCAGAGGGTGGAATAAGGGCTTTCACCTCAAACATCTCTCTGACAGAGAAGAATGCATTACAAGGGTTGATAACTCAAACTTCTCTCTCAGAGAGGAATGCATTAAAGTATATCTCAAGAAATCACTGAAGCTGAGACTCCCTCTCAGCAAGGGCTTCGTTCTCCACAATTCCAAGCTTATCTCGAAAATGCACAACCTTCACTTTGGCAAGAGGCTTGGTGAGAATATCGGTCGTCCGCTCTTCAGTTATAATGTACCTCAACTAAATAACATTCTTTTGCACCATATCTCTAATATAGTGATATTTGATCTCAACATGCTTTGTTCTATCATGAGATACAAGGTTGGAGTTTGCATCACTCTTGTTGAACCCCAAGCTCACCAAGTATCCACCTATCCAAGAATATCATGACCTAGGTGTTAGCATAAAGGCCTTCCAACCTACATACATGGGACTCCATCCTATGAATCATAGTCCTCTGGTTGTTGATCATTAGAGAAACCATCTTGACATGGTCCACTCCCTCTGAACCAATATGACCAAGATCCTTGGAAATCAGTGATAATGTACCTCTAGTTGTTCCCTCTGAAGCTCCAAGTACTAACGTCAACCTCTTGACCTTCTCGTCCAAGGTTTGCTTCTGTAGGTTTGTCAGACTCCCTCTGAATGTTATTTCCTCCTCTTTGAAGAAACATTTTCAGCTATCAACACTGTTTCATGACTGCAAGCATCAAGTTCTTTCTCCCTTGAATGCAATCTCTTATGCTTCTTGATCTGTCTGGAAAGCATTTTAGAGAGAGATTACAAATAATTCATAAAACTAAACTATCCCGAAGGGAAATACCAATGATAGAAGCATACAAGATTTACTATCCCAATGTTATAGCATCAATTAATGACCATTATTCAAGGGTATGAAATACTTATCTCTTATTGTCAAATATTGCAGCCCTCTAGCAATTTCTTCCACTAAACCCAATCTCCCTTGTCTGCTCTACAACGACTGTGACAAGAATGCTTCTGAGTTTTCCACACTCGCAGTGTGCAATGTCCTTTTCAGGGATTGGGCAAATTACGACAAACTTTCAAGGGATGTTTGCCTTCCAACAATGCCAAGCTTCACTCAAGTGCTGCAAGATAGTGTGTTGTAGCCAATGATCCATCTGATGAGTCATCGATGGATCATCTCCAGTGTCTTTATTTCTTTGCTTACCAATTAGGTAATATACCTGTACTCAAACTCACAATTTCCTCTATATCCAATTCGTCAAATAGAGTTCTTGTGGTAATTTGTCAAGCAATACTCATGGGCTCTCTAATTCACTCGATGATTAGATATTGTCACAAAGAGTACGCTTGCATAAACATGTTATGTTTTGGGGTTTGTTGGAACATTCAGTGTCTTGGCAAGATAACTTGATTCTATAAAATCAAGAACAATTTTTCCATACAATATGTTCAGATCAGATTAATGAGACAATAGTGTATAGGTAGAACCTGGGACGTGTCTCTGTCATTGGGAATTCCATTCCAACAACATTACCATTATCTATCTCCATCCTTCTCGGCATCGAATAGAGATGCCCAATACCCAGGATGAGTCCCCACTATAGCCTGAGGCTTGCTCGACAATGTTCAATGACTCCAATAATGAAGGCACAAAATTCACATATGAAACACCAAATCACCACTGTGATGCCCCGATCTTGTTCACAACAGTGGGTGCTCAATATTCACCAGTGTTGATAGCTTGAAGTATCACGGTATAACCAAAGAGTCACCAGAATTCCAATTGGTAACACAAGTAAATAGAAATGAATATGAATAAGAAATTTTGACCTCCATAACTCTAGAATTTGTCATTGTTGGTTTGAGGAGTCCAGCGGAATCCTTATATACGGTATTTTTTTTGCAATGATAGTAATTTCAGATTGTAAAAACTTGAATCCGCTAATTCGATGGCCATTCTTGATCCAATGCAGAAAAATATATATATAGATCCTTTATTCGATACGGAGATACCATCTCTTTGACCCTTGGTTGATTCCTTGTTACCAATTGTTGAATGCCGAATATAAATAAAGATGTTTGTTTGTTTCTTTCCATATATGCGTTTACATATTGCGTTGACTTCAGCTGTTCGTAATTGTAGAGGTGGAGTCGGGATTCATGTATGATCCCCACCGTGTATATCCTTTGTCTCAACCTGTGATGAAATCTTCAATATGGAAGATCCCCTAGGTTTGCACCAGAGCAAAGCCGCTCACGTTGGAAATTCTCAGCTTTGATGGATTAGCAATCACTCCCAAAATCGTTGTAGATGAAATCCTCCTCACACTGCTAAAGCTTCGGGAAACTCCATGGAAATGCTTACAGGAAAAAAATTGGGCATTCTCTGCGTCTTTCTCGCCCCAAGAGTTTGTTTTCAGATCTCTTCAGGATTGATGGAGCCTTTTCCTTCAAGTTCTCCGTTGGTGCTCCAGAACTTTAGGTGAGTTACATTGCTTTGCCATATATTTTGATAATATAAATATTATTATACTCATGTCAATTTCATATACGACAATAATCAAATTCAGAATCGCAGGGGTTCTAGTATGTTTTTCCTCTTGGCAGAAATATTAAAGACTTGCTGGTATTGACTTCTGCAGACTAAACGTAATACTCCCAGTTGCAAATTTATTTATATAAATTGACGGGAATAAAGTTTGCTGCCGGTAGTATAACAATAATCGAACAAGGATATACCGCTGGAACAAGGAAGGATCCATTACCAATAAAATACTCTTATTTTCAGACAATATTGAATAGCTACGAATACAATGATTATTCCAAATTTGTCTTCAATTAATTTTTTTTTCTCTGGATTCGAGCCCTCTCTGATACCATGTTGGATTTTCCCTAATTTCAATCAAATATTCTCACTTTGATTCAATTGATATATATATATATATAAGAGGTGTACCTTCACCAAGGGACACCACTCTTATTAATATAATTATAAATTTATATATAAATAATTGTAATAATATATTAATATAATATCAATATATTATTATATTATTTATCACAATTTTTTTTGATAGGTAATAGGCTGAAGCCGAGATTTAATTATTATTATTTGTTGATTTAATTATTATTATTATTTGTTAAGATTAAGTAGACTCTAATCCAAGACCTCCCAGATTAGAGGCTCACAACTTTACCGTTGTGCTGTAGGCTGTTGCCTATTATTTATCACAATTATTATATCATCTTATAATAATAATATAACATTAATATGATTATTATATACCATAATAATATAATTATATTATCTCACAATAATAATGTCAATATAAACACAATCTTTGTGTTATTTATGTAGGCTTGTGGATTCTAACCACAGCTACAATAAAAATCAACAAGTTATACTAGGGAAAAAACTCTTTGCCTAGCTTGTATATAGGCAACACTCCCATACTTGCATGTAGCTCCCATGGAGCATGAAACAATCTCTTCATTCATTTGTATAGGTCCTTGGTGACCTCTGCATCATCTCAAGAGAATGAGCTATAGAACAAAGATGGATTCAAATAGTATCCAGTAACATGGAGGGGGAAATGCATATCCTGACCCCATCTGTTATGAATTTATCTCCCACAACTACATGTACTTCTCCTTGTATGTCTCTAGTCCAATTGAGATGCACTTTGTGTAATATGTATAGGCACAATGATGCCATTAATCACAAGAAGAAACATTTATGCTAAAAGATGAGTTTATATGTGAGCTCTCTAGAAGTCAATATCTATGCGATTCAAATATAAGATTCACAAATACAGCCTTTGATTGTCACAATTATCTAGCTTTTGCTCTCAATGTGGAACTTGATGAGGACCAAATAATCCATGTAGAGGCAGGTGGTCTGAAATAGAAAGTTGACCTTTCATTTTATCTTTTGATGTGATGTCCCCACCAATTACAAGAGATCACAGCCTTAATATAATTCATTATCGCAGTCCTTAAAATCATAACCAAGGCATTTCAGTGAAGATGGCAGCGATACTTTAGAGGGAGTTGACTGAGATTAAATTAAAGAATACCAAGGGCAGCGATTTCCTAAAATAAAGGAGATTTAGTTAAAGTTAAATTAAGAGTTCAAAACAGTGATTAAGAATGAAGGGTTGTACTGTTGCAAAGGGTGGTAATTGTGAAAGGCTGTGACTCCCTCAAAAACAAAATATAAAGGGGAGATCATTTCTTTGGAATAGACCAGCAATCAGCAATGAATAATTAATTGAGAGCGAAGGAATTTCAAGCAATAAATTTGGAAATAAATTATTATTCTTAAAAGGGCAGCAATGAAGGGTAGTAACTCATTGCTTCTGAAGGTTGGTGACTCTTTCATGAAATGGATGTAAAGGGCTAACCAGTTCATTGACAAGTAATCACGCAAGCAAGGAATGAATCAATCTATCAAATCAATCAATTCATCATTCAAAGATCATTCAAGCATCAAATCTTTGAAACACCAATTATTCAAACATCAAGCATCCAAGCGTCAATCATTCAAACATCAACCATTTGAGCATCATCCATTTTTTTGATCGATAATATATGATTTTATATTAATTAAACTAAGAGAAAGTACATTTCAAGCATGTTTTTAGCAAAAGAGACTAAATGTAGATTGAACAAAAACCCTACCACCTCGAAGCATCCTGCCAACCATTTTCGAGGCACTAAACACAATTTACCCAAGAACAATGAACAAACATGGGCATGCAACCAAAATTTATCAGTGCCCAAAAAACCAACTAGACCCTCAAAATTTACATAGCCATGAACAAAAGACACCCCGAGCCCTGATTACACTAGGGCTCATTAACAAACCCTAAACTGTAATAGTTGAACATAGTGACAAAAAAGAAGCAAAAAGCCACACAGAATGGCTGCACCAACTAGGTTTTTCGCTTCTTCCCCATTGGATTTTTGAACTAATGGCCCTCTGGCCAAACTTGACCTTTTTTCCACGCACATTGTCTCGTTCCAATCGCTCGTTTTTGTGCTCTAGCTCCCGAGCGTTTAAGAAATTCTTCAACAAATCCCACAACCTATTTGGGCCTCAGCTTGGCGCTCATCCCAATTGCCAAAAACACTCTATATGAGAAACGATTGCATTGGTATCTTCAGATAGCTGAATTGGCGCCAAACTCCACGGTGAGCCCAAAGGCCCACTCCAGTCTCGGCCATTTCCAAGATGATGAACATTTTGGCACACCACTCCGGCCTCACACATTCTTTCATAGCCCTCAACACCTCCTCCTTGGAGCCCAATTCTTTTCCCTAGGCCATAAAGGCTGAAGCAATGTCTATGTTGGAACGATAATGGTGTTCTGATTTAAGAAATTCTTCGCCCAAGGTCAAGTCTATAATTTACCAAAAGAGGGGCTCATCAATCTTGAAGACACTACGGAGACGCTTCTCTGTAATTTTGCGATGGAAGCTTTGTTGCTGTCTTTGTGAGACTAATGTAAAATTAGCCTCCATGGTACTTGTGACACAGATTTACTCAGCCCACAAACCCAGAATAATGAAATGTAGCAAGTGATCTCACAGAGGGTATAAATCGTGGGATCCCAAACAACAACTGTCCCCCCATCACATCACTTTATGATGGTACTTTCTGCCGGTGCACTAAAGCTTCAAGTCTTGATTGCGTATCCACTGAAAACCCTAAAATAACTCCAAACCATTAATATTTAATGATGACACAGGTGTTTTGACAGCGTGTCAGCCAGCTGGTTGCCGCTTCTTCTCACATGCAAAATTTTGAAATCCTCAAAAGAGGAAAGGGTTGAGGTAATCAATTTTTTGAATTTGCTTAAACTCCAAGTACTTGTTTCACCTTTAACAATTGCATTAACCACAATTAACGAGTGCCCTTCCAAATGGATACAGTTGACATTTAATTTTTTTTCCATTTGAATAGCACCCCAAGCAGCCCAAGCTTCTGCCTTGATGTTGGTTTTATCTCTTAGACAATTAACAAGTGCTCCTCCAAATGGATACGGTTGACATTTAATTTTTTTGCCATTTGAATAGCACCCCAAGTAGCCTGGGCTTCTGCCTTGATGTTGGTTTTATCACTTAGATGTTTTGTGTCAATTGCCAAAAGGTTTCCATGTGAATGTCTGGCAACAAACCCTGTACCCGATGGGCTAGGATTACCCTTGGATGCCCCATCAAAATTGATTTTCATCCAACCTTGATTTGGGCATTCCCAATGCTCCTTCAAGTCGATCTGTCCTTCAGGATCAACCCGAAGAGGCCCATTAACATGCCAAGCATGATCTATTTAATTATCAATTTATTTAGGTATTGATTCATCCAAGAAAATCAACTCAGAAATTCATATTTTCAAGCATCAGTTCATTGAGCAATAAATAATGCAGAAATTTGTTGAAGCATAATTCATAAAGCATCAAATTGCAAAGTTATCAGTTTTGAATTTTAACTCTAAGTAGTATCTTGCAAATCGGAAGGACGGAATCCCTTCCGGGTCCACGAGAATTAGGACAAAAACCCCTTCTTTCTCTTATCAAGTTTGGATGAAAACCCAAATCTTGGTCGAGGAGGAGGAAAACCCTCCAAGGTGGGCTAAGAGTTGGAAGGACAAAAACCCTTTCATGCACTCTGGCAAGATAAGGACGAAAACCCTTGGTATTGTCACTGTTGAGTTGGGGATGAAGCGTTCTAATTTAGCAGATTTGCAAGTGTTTCTGTAGAACTCATGACATGATTGATTTTGAGTATTGTGCTATGATTTATTGATATAAATATTGTCATAAATTCTTTATCTTTGATTAAGTTTTTATCATTTTGAGTAAAAAAATTATCATTTAAGGCAAAAATAAATAATATCCCAAAAGGGTACATTACCTTTGATGGTTATATTTGCTAAAATGTTATCTTCCAGGTGTGCAAAAGATTAGAAAAATTGAAACATAACTAGTAACCACAAGAGGGCTCCAAAATATATTGTCATGATCTTTACAAGTATCTTTTGGTCACAATGGAAGATGCACGTCTCTTTTTGCAAAAAATACTAACTTTGCTTTTTCTGAGTGGACAAGGAGTTGCAGGTTGTGTAAAAGTGTATCTAATTCTAGAAAGAGATCGTAAGAACAAACTCACTCAAAGATACAAAAATACACAGCCTTTATAACATGTAAGCTCTATAGAAGGACATTCTCTCGAAGATACAAGAAATACAGTCTTTAAAGCATGTAAGCTTTATAGAAGGACATGTATTCAAGCCAAGAACCTTAAAATTAGACACCTAGATATATGTAAGAATTGTTGATTTCTACTTACTAGTACGTGAAGACAAAATTAAATATAGCTTACAAAAATACCGAAAATCATGAATCTGGTCTTGCAAAATTTGATGTCTAAACTAGATGGACTCTAAAAAGGCTGTATAACTGCTTGAGATAATATCCTCAGAGTCTCAGACAGAAGAGGATAATAATATCCTTTGCAATCAAAGGATAGATGTCACGTTGATGTGCTTTTAATCTACAGATTTGTCCCCCATCTCATTCAAATATGGTGCTCAAAATCATTAAACTGTGGGTCCAGAAATATCAAGGGCATCTGTATTTCAACTCAGTTGTACTTCAAATAGCCTTTTACAAATGACTGTATTAACTGTGCCAGAGTATGATACATAGTCATAAGTTCTAATACATAAAGTGCCTTTTAAGAAACTCTAGTTCTTGAAGTTGATTCACTAACAAATGTTAAGATGGAAAATGTCTTTTAAAGTCAATGACATCGATAATAGTGTGGTGTGAAGATAGGTTGAAGGTACTAATAACCCAGGCAATGAAACCCTAGTGCCTATATGACTGTGGGACAAAAAGCCATCCCAATGTTAAAATACTGATTTGTGAGCATTAAATAAATATTGCAGACAATGGTCTTAATGCATCAAGTGCTCATCCTCTGTGGAAATCAGCCTTTAGATTTTGATTAAGATGAGTTGTTCTTTATTTACGTTTGCAATAAAGTAGAAGATTGCAGTCATGTGCATTTTGTGCAGTCATGTTTGATGGAACTTTTTTGCTTTGATAAAGTTTATAAAAAATAGTGCGGTGGTATTGGTAGCATATTGCAGTATTGGCTTGTTCTTAACTTTTGCTTATACAGAGATGATTTTCCAACCAAGATTATTGCTACAATGGTGATTTTATTTTTCTTAAATATGCCTTTTTGGAATCCTTTTTTTCAATTGCCTTGCTCATCTATGATATTTTTAGGGACTTGTTTCATTGCATCTTATTGAGCTTGAAAGCATTGTTATCTGTGCTATTCAGTTACATCAAACAGATGTGTGGTTATCTATAGGATCAGCTAGATGTCTATGTTTTTCTTCTGAAAAGTGTGTTCTTAGAAGTTAGGATCGTGACTAGGCTATACATTTTTTGATTATCTTGGAGAAAGTAGATAATAGTTTGGGCAGCATATAATAATAATATATCTTGAAATAATGTTTGTGTTCAAGGTTGGAATATGGTGGTCAGCATATATCACGGGTATATCATTCAACAATTACTTTTGAATATTCTTCTAGCTAAATCATTTAGCTTGATATTTGCAACAATTCAAATCAGAATAGGAAATTATTAAGCAATATGGGTTTATGCCATGTTCTTATATTTTCTCTTCATGTTTACCAAAGTCAAATTTCATGTGCAGTTGCTGTTGGGATCCTGTGAAACAATTCAAGCCTTCTCTCGACCTCATCCTGCTTTTTTAAGTCAGAAGTTTTCTTTTTTCTCCTCTGTTACATCACCTGATTTGTCACAAAAGGAACCAAATACAGATTCATCGACAGAGAGTTCATTGGGGAATAAAGGAGAGGAGCCTGTTGAGCCTGTTTGTCAAAAGCAACCAGATTCAGTAGGAAAAGCGGAAGCTGTAAAGAGAGCACGGGCAGAGCCCAAGAATAATGTGAAGAAAAATGAGGCAGAATCAGAATCAGATTCAGATGAAGAGAAGGAACTTACTACAGAGGATTTGATTCGGCTTGTAGAGGAGAAAGAAGAACTATTGAAGGTTAAGCACAAAGAAATTCAGTTAATGCAGGAGAAGGTTCTTCGTAGTTATGCAGAAGTTGAGAATGTCATGGATAGAACAAGGCGTGATGCAGAAAACTCAAAAAAGTTTGCAATACAGGTGCCTATTATTGTCAATTTTTAGGGATATACTGAATGAAGAGTTAGTGATTTGGACTTACATGTAGAATGTTTTGATTGATTCTATGTTTTCAACGAATTCTACTAATAAAAGATTGTAGATATGGTAAATTGACACCTATTGTTGCTGTATTATTTGTTAATATGGTAAACTGTTGTCTATGGCTGTTGTATTCTTATTATTTATTGCATTGCAGAGCTTTGCCAAGAGCTTGTTAGATGTTGCAGATAATTTGGGAAGAGCTTCATCTGTTGCAAAAGAAAGCTTTAACAAGTTAGACACCTCAAAAGATTCAAATGGTGCAGCAGCACTTCTGAAAACACTCCTAGAAGGAGTCGAGATGACAGAAAAACAACTATCTGATGTAACCTAATTTTCCTGGCCTTAACTCTCTTAGATTCTAAAGTTAATAACATGTATTATTTGCCTCAGGAAGTTTGCAATCTAAGCATTCATGAGATTTGAAATAGTAAGGTTTTATCGCAGATGTTTTTTCTAATGATATTGGGATGGACTGCAGGTGTTTAAAAAATATGGAATTGAGAAGTTTGACCCAATAAATGAGCAGTTTGATCCTCATAGGCATATGGCAGTATTTCAATTTCCAGATGCAAGCAAGGAAGCTGGCGCTGTGGGTGTGGTCTTAAAGGTTTGTCCCATAAAATATCTTTTCTTTGATTTATGGTATGACGGAATAAGGAATTCTCTTCGGGATAGTGAGAGTTATTGGTACGGACATAAATGATCATCAGTTGCATAGATGTTTGTGTTATAATATGATTATAGTACAACTCTTAGACAATTTTGGTGTACTAGTTTTATTTTATCTGATGTAATTTCACAGAAATCATAATACGTGTCTCATTGCCGACAAAGCCCATAATACTTGAATACTCTGTCGCATTAGAAGCTCTAAGAACCGGCTAGTAATTATATCTTGATGTGGTCATGTAAGCTTCCATAATAATATCAAGCCTGAGTATATTTCCTTATCTTTTTTGGTCATTGATCATCTGTTGACCAATTGACTCCATCGCTTGTAATCTTTAATGATATTGAGCAGCAGTTAGAAATTGTGTAGTCTCACCATTGTGAGACAATTTCTAATCAGAGTAACAATTAACTTGTAATTAATTTATATGCTATATTTTATTATTATTTTTCTTTTTATTTATTTTAATATTTTAATTTCATTAATATTATTTATTATTAAATACTATTTCAGGAAGGGTACATTACAGTCTGCCCTTCCCCAGATTTGCTTGTCCTAAAACAATGACAATTTTTTTATACAAGTCTTTCAATGTGGGTCACCTCTGCTGTGCAACTCTGATATTAACCAATGCACTGTAAATTTGCTAGGTTTGCAATTCTAAGACAAGTTTTCTCTCATCTTCTAGAGACAAGGATCTAGGCCATCTCATAATGGTGCTAATTGAATTTGCAAAAAACCAATGTTTGCATAACAGCATGCCTCAAATTCATTTTTTTGTTCACCCTTAGTTATTCTATTATTCTAGATCAACCAAAGTAGAACCACACGTGGAGCATACACTTGAAATATGAGATATACACATGAATATCTGAAGACACGAAGTATACACATAAATGTATGAAGACACGAAGCATACACGAAGTATACAAAATACATCCATTGTTAGATTCATTCTTATCGGCTAGAATGATTCCTTGTTTCATCTTTTACCCTGCAGGATGGCAGGGTCAAAGCTCTGATACCACTTGTAATGTCCCCAACTAGGACTTTACTTGATTTACCTTAAAATGATACCATTTGTAATGTCCCCAATTAGGACTTTACTTGATTTACCCTAAAATTCCCAACTAGGGTTTGGATTGCACTTGGAAATGGCAATTTGGTTATGTTCCCTACTAGGAATGTTACTATGCAATTTGTAACGTTCCCAATTCCCAATGATTAACATACATCACTATGCATTTAAATCAGATTAAGTTTAGAAATAATTATTGATTCATAATACATACTTAAGCCCTAATTCCTTTCTTCTCTCCTAAACATCAATCTTAAGAAGGATGGGGATTTACTTGTCCTTAGGGTACTTGGACACCAATCTACTAGTAGGCTCCTTTAAGGTTTACAAAACACATTTATATACCTATCTCTTGACTTCTCTCTCAAGGTTTCGTGATATATGTCCTTACCGCATCTTGGGACTTTCCTCCTACATTGCGAGGTTTTACTCCATCTTTCCCTGACAAAACCTGTTAATGTTTTAAGCTAGGAATCAAAATAAGCAGCAAAACAAGAAATAATGAACAATAATACACATCGCCCTGGGAAAACCCTCCAACTTGAGGGAGAAAAACCCAGCGACACAATAAAATTACTTTATTGATGAATAAGCAGAAGTCTGTAATACAATATGCCCAAACACAAGGCTCAAACTGAAGTAATATTCAGTAACACAAGATATCAATATTCATCATATATGAGTTCCTCCTGAAGAATATATAAAATTACCTTGACCCTTCATTATCTTGCCGTTACAAAGTGAAGACCCCTTCGTTGTCTTGACCTTTCATTGTCTTGACTCTTCAATATCTTGACTCTTCAATATCCATGCACAGTCTCTTTATTAGCCAATGCTGAAGACTCTTCATGATCTTCAAAAACATGGCTCTTCATATGAAATTTTGTTCATAAATGAAGACTCTTTGCAGCCTAATTGTTGATGTGAGTTTTGTACCACTACATAACATATAGGATTAAACACTTGATACAGGATATCAAACACTCAACCCTCTCTTGAAAAGTAATTACTCACGAAGAACATGAGAAAAACTCCAAGGTTCCTTACACCTGTGGATCCTAACTCAGTTATAATGATGTGATTTGCTGGTAATCACGTCGGCGGGCTTACGTTGCTCATTCAAGGACATCGGATTCTGGCTATGATGGTGATGGGACTTAGCTTTTCAATGTATATTCAATTGATTCCTTCTCCTTAATTTATATCACTTCCAACTTTGCTCATCAAAGCTTCCACTACTGAACTACTCACTGCTTAACTACTACTCCTATGGAATGAAAAGATTAGCAAATGGACGGGGATCAAACCTAATGAAAGCTTGCCAGCGGCGCTACCTCCATAGTTGCAATGATTCAAAGGGATACTCTTAGAATTTTCACACTAACATCTATCTTCCAACCCAACTTGAAGTACAAGCGGAAAGATGAAATGCAAGTAGAACTCGGGAGCAATTGGACTAGATTACCACAC
>MU226778.1:980910-1040565 GCA_018584345.1 Thuja plicata | reverse complement strand
GGGGAACAACGAATGCTGTCCTCCCTTCATGGCGGAATTTTGAGGTGCATAGGACAAGGTAACTCCCTGGCGGAATTGTCCTATGGATGGGACAATTCCGCCCAACTTCAAGTGACTAAAACTCGCATTCCAAAGGCTGGATTCCATCAAAACTTTCCCCAAACACCACCATTCCACCTAAGGAACCGAAAGGAAGTCACCAAGGAGGGGCGGAAAAATGAAGGCCATAGGACAAACCCTGTCCTATAGGAGGTCGGAATCCGCCCAGGCATAGGACAGAGTGATTTGCACTTCCATACTTAGTCATTTTTTAGTTCAGGAGCAGAGAATTTATACAAATAGTTCAGGAGCAGAGAATTTATACAAATATAACATTTAAGTATAAGTCTGTTTTAATTTAATTTCTTATACTTTAAGTTATATTTGTATAAATACATTCCAGGATGTTTGAGATATGTTTCAGCTTCATAGGAGTTAAGGTGCAGATTCTAGATTTTGGGGGTTTTTAAAATATTTCAGGACTTAGCCAAATTTCAGGATTCAGCACGCCTTCAGCAGAGCTACCTCCCACAATCTATTTCGACTTTCTAAGATCGAATTGAAGCTGGAACAAGGATTCTCAGAGGGTTTACACTTGTTTCATCACGAATCCTGTGGTTTTGATCCCATATTCCCGGAAGATTTAGCACAACTCTCGCCCATGCACCAGACAGACTTGACTTCCCAGCAGGCCAAAATTGCCCAAAACCAACCTCCAAACTTCACTTACCGAACCAAGGGGCTTGAAAACTGTCGCCAACAAAGACTACCTAAGACCACTACTCCTACTGCCTGCAAAAGAGGGGGTCCCCATTTACAATGGGGCGATGGTGTGAAAACCTCACAACACTAATCATAAATGATTAGATAACGCAGCAGAGAATTACATAGTAAATATCTCAATATAATGTTGATGCAATCACAGGTATGCAGATATCTCCTGCAGCTACCAAACTTTAACAAAACCAACCTATCCCCTTAACGGTATTAGTGAGTGATTAAGGAATGGCTATGTATATATTAATATTTCATGTATTACAAATACACACACACATATAATACAACATAACATGTATATAATTCTGATTTCATTATTATTAACACACACACAGTGTGTGTGTAGTAGACCACATAGGGCTCCTTTATCCCTAAGAGGATTCATATGTAATATTCTGTAAATCAGTATTTAACTCATAAATGCTTGCCAGAAATATAAAAGGATTCATCTCCTTTGATGAACACGAATTATAATTCTCATCATTCCTTACTGATTCTTCCCATGTGATCAGTCCAAAATATATTTAATAAAACTATGATTCCTCCTTCAAACTCCATTCCTCGTCACTATATATATCTTCTTAAGAGTCATACTTTATTTAATTGAAATGACATGACTTCCTGCTTGATCACTGCTTTACAACACGTGGCTCGACATCGTACCTTTTCTTTCATCAGGCTTCCCTAATAATAATTACTATATTATTACATTGTATTTGCTTCAATTGGATTACTTTAATACTCCCTTTAATGATTTACCAAGCAGATTAGTTTTAGCATAAATGATTGCATTCTTTGTCAATGAATCAGGTTGCTTTTATCTTAACATAGCCGGAGCTTAATCAAACTATTCTTCTAATTCTGATCGCCGCATTAGCATGTAGTAGCTGTATCATCTGACTTGTAGTAGCTGGCCATTTATCATTAGCAAGTCTTCTATGATCACTAGTCGGGAGCCCCTGAGGAAGTAGACTGTCATAGGTCTAGGAAATAGGTCAATATATCAACAGAGTCTTCTATGATTGTTGATGAAGTCAGCCATCCTAGAAACTCGTCCATGATGTACTGTCAACACAGAATCAGTATTGATGTAGTCCATGATTGTTGTGCAATATTAAGGAAGATGATTTGTATTGTTAATGCCATGCATATATGGAGTGAATATACATTATGGATCACTGTCAAAGTCACCATTTAATCTGATTTAATTTCACAGAAATCATAATACATACGTTTTGTTGCCAACAAAGCCCGTAATACTCGAATACTCTGTCACATTGGAAGCTCTAAGTAACGGTCTAGTAATTATATTATGACGTGGTCATGTAAGCTTCCATAACAATATCAAGCCTGAGTATATTTCCTTATCTTTATTGGTCATTGATTGTCTGTTGACCAATTGACTCCACTGCTTGTAATCTTTAATGATATTGAGCAGCTGTCAGAAATTGTGAAGTCTCACCATTGTGAGACAATTTCTTATCAGAGTAACAATTTACTTGTAATTAAATTATATATTATATTATATTTTTATTTCTCTTTTTATTTATTTTTATTTTTTAATTTCGTTATTATTATTTATTACTAAATACTATTCCAGGAAGGGGACATTACATTCAAATCAATTGATCAAAAACTGAGGTGCGGTATGCCAACATTTTGTCTTGGACTTTGTGCTTTTGACTTGGCAAAAACTTGGCATATTCAAGATTACATAATTAATGACATATACTTATATAACATGCAAACCACTGTTAACAACTAAAAGGAATAAATGTATTTAACCCTTGTATAGCTAGGAAAATTGTTGAAAACTTGTGGGTGGGGAAGGGGTTTCTTTGTTTATTTTGGAGCCTTTGGTTTTGTGCCACAATTTCTCTATTCTATCTTTTGAACTGATCCCTGCATTCAATTATTTAATTGATTATGCATGCACATATCCTTGGAAGTTTTGCAAATAGTATCCTTTTCTTCGTGCCTTTTATCCATCAGAAAGGTAGCAGTTGCAATACAAGTGTGTTATAATTTTGGATGCTGGTAGTCTAACAAGTGAGCTATGAATTTGGTGAGCCCTTCAAATATCGTGCTCATGCCAATTACAAGAGATCACAGCTTTAATAAAACTCAAGATTGTAGCCCTTAAACTTATAACTTAGGTGATTGGAATGAAGATGGCAGTGATTCTATAGAGGAAGTTGAGCAAGATTAAATTAAATGAATATCATTGGCAGCGATTCCTAAAAGCATTCAATTAAAATTAAATCAAGAGTTCCAAGACAGCTATTAAGGATGAAGGGTTGTACTCTTTCAAAGGACACTACTTGTGAAGGCTTGTGACTACTTAAATAATAAGATATAAAGGGGAGATCATATCTTGGGAAGAAAGCATCATTCAAGCATCCACTCATCAATCCATCAAGAAGTTAAGCAATCCAAATATCAGAAAAAGATCAATCAAGCAGTCAGCATCAGCAGTAAATTTATCAATCCATCAAACAATCAATCTTGAATTTGAGGAAGTGACTTGCAAATAGGGAGGATGAAACCCCTTCAAGTTGACAAGAGATTTAAGGATGAAAACCCTTATTTCTCTTACCAAGTTTGGACGAAAACCAAAATCTCGATCAAGGAGGACAACAGCCCCCCAAGATGGACGAAGAGTTTTAAGGACAAAATCCCTTGAATACTCTTGGCAAGTTAAGGATTGAAACCCTTAATATTGCCACTGCTGAGTTAGGGATGAACCTCTGATTCAGCAGATTTCCAAAGCATTTCCAAAGCATTCAAGAAATGATTGATTTTCAAAATTATGCTTATGACTAATTGATCTGAAAATTATAATACATTCATAATTTTTGACAAAGTCATTATCAATTTTGAGTAAGAATTATTATTTTAAGGCAAATATCAGGAATATCCTAAAAGGGGACATGACAATTGGTATTAGAGCATTTGATTTTGCCAGCCTGTGGATCTAAAAAGTAGTATACATAGTTGATCCAAAGAACTCAATGAGCCGTGGAAAGAGAAAGGGAAAAACTAGAGGCAACTAGCAATCAAATTAAAGGTAATAAAATAGGCTGTGTTGCCACAAGATGCGTCTTCGATCCCCTAGGATGTGTCTCAGAGACCGAGTCACATCTTCAATACCAGAGACCTTGCTTGAGACGTCTCTGGTTGCAGGAGACAATAATCTGTGGTCTCCTGTAGACTCCCACCCTCTCCCATGCAAAAGGCACCGTTTCCACACGAATAAAACAAAAGAACTTTAAAGCTAAACATATTGTTAAGTTGGAAAATAAACATGTTGCAAAGGGAAAACAGGAGCTGGTGTGAGCCAACATGAGCCAACAAGACCACAAATATTTTCCATTTTGCTATCTGCAGTTTGATAAAAAACTCAAAAGGTATTCACATTTTCTATATTCTTGCTATTATTCTTTTAATTCCTTTATGCAGACTTTGTGGTATACACAATGCTGGTGAATTCTACTAGATCCTTGGGAGTTTGGATTTTGGTCATTATAATACATTTTCTTTCTTCATTCTTGTATGTCTATATTCATATTCTCATATATATAATAACAGAGAATAGAAAAAAGGATTTACATTGATGAAAGATTCAACTTGTTGGTTTGGGTCTCTGCCTTCAGTTTTCTTATACACTGTCGAATTAGATTGATTCCTATGAAGTTTCCTTTGCCCCTTCTATCCCATAGATCTGGATTGCTGCTGGGTGTTTGATACTTGCTTTTTCTTCTGAATGTTTTTCATTGCCTATTCAGTAATGGGGCAATACCCTTGTCAAAGGATTTGTAATGTTGAAAGTTCAATGTCATGATATTTTTTATAGATTATTAAATTATATGAAAACAATTGGCATCTACAAGTACACTCTTCTCCAATTTTCAAAAGAAGACGTATCGGTATCAGTACCAATATTGGTCTCGTGACAACATAGATAATGGGTGACCGTGAGGTAAATCAAGAGAATGAATTGAAGGCTTATATGCAGCAACAAGAACAAGCAACACAATTGCTTCTCCAAACACTTCAAGATGTGAATAATACAATTGGTTCTCTAAGACCTACACAAACCCATGGAAGAGATGTTAATTCAAACCATTTCGAAAAAAACCAATAGGACTCCATTGTGATCCTCATCTAGAGTAACACGACCTACATTTTTACTTAGAGATGTGCAGTCACGAGAAGAAGAAGAACCAAACATGACAGAAAATGACTTTGGTGAATGCGTAGATGTATATTCAAGACTTGATTCAAACCTTAGAAGATAAATTCCTTTTAGAGAATATTATAATGCAAAACAAGAAACACCTCAAGACAAGAAAGAAGACAACCCAACAAAGATTTACAACAAAGCTTAAGTAAGATGACTCTCCCCACTTTTGATGGTTCGGGAAAGGTCACTATATGAGCAAGGAGTCAAAAACTAAATGCCTATCTTTCTTAGCCCCAAGACAGAAGATGAAGCCATTAAATTTGCCTTTCTTCACTTCGAGGGAACAACACCTGAATGGTGGCATCATGGGCTAGTTACACAGTGACATGATCTATTTGTAACAAACAATAACTTCACACAAAGACTCATCAGAAGGTCTGGTAGAAAAATGCTGGAGATGCATTTTAAGGAGTTAAAACATAACTAAGGCAACATGGTACAATGGAAGAATGTGTAACAAAATTCCAAAGAATCTCAGTTATGGTGCTAGATATTGTCGAAAATTCTCAAGTCTTTATTTATCAAAGGACTCTTTGAATCACTTAGGGGATTGGTTTGATCTTTTGAACCATCATCTGTATAAGATGCTATTCGAAGGGCTTTAAATTTGGAAGACCCCACACCTAAAAACGAAACCTATCCCAACAATATACCATTGGGGTTGCATAAGCAACCCTTTTACAAGGATAATTGGCAATCAACGACATTACCTTCCACAGTTCAACATGGTGGAAGAAACCAAGTATGAGCTCTAAAGAAGAAATTATGTTTTAATTGTAGGGAACGATGGGAGTCGAGTCATCAATGTTCCAAGAAGGGACATGTATTCCACATAGAAGAGATAACAAATGAAGAATCAGAGGAGGACGAATTTGAACCCGAAAGAAACAAGAGACAAGATGAATAAGATTTTGCAAGTGGTACACCAACACTTTTAGGGTCACCCTAGCATCACCCTTTTAGAATTACCCTTTTAGAATTTGTAGTGTTTTACAAGGTCAGGAGGTTTGTCCTTGGTTAATAGGGATGCTATGCATAACTTAATTGATGAAGTTCTAGTGATGAGGGTGAAATTAAAGGCTTAAAACTTTTAAGGTTTTAAGGTAGTTATGGTTGATGGATTCACTACCCCTTGTACACAAAGGATTCAGAAAGTAAATGTTACTTTGGGAAGCCATCAATTAAATGAAGGTTTCTATGTGGAAATTATGGGTGAGACAAATGTTGTTTTGGGCCTTAAATGGTTACATTCTTTATTAAAATATTATCAAGATTTTCAAAACATGGAATTATGTTTCCAACATAATGGCAAGGAAGTAATTCTACAAGTATTTCAGGTGGGTCTCAAAGGGTTGTGTTATCATGTCCCCCTATTGGAAACCCTAACTGCAGCAAATAAATAAGGAGCAACGATTAATATTCTTATCTATGACTGTGATTATAACTTATAAAGTAGTGGTTATGGTTAATTTGTATAGAGCCATAAATTAACCACACAACTGGGCCAACTCCTTAAGAAGGTGTTGATAATTATAGCGTCGATTAGATAAAATATCGACCCCACTATAATAGACAAATTATGAAATGTATATATGAATAGATATTAATGTTTATTATTGATATTTATTATATTTATATTTATTACCTAATATAGTAAATATTATTATAATGTAATAATGATAATAATAATTATCATTATTATAATATAGCAATAATATTACTAAGTTGGTTTTATAATATCTATTATATTAATACCGATTATACCAATCATAATCTTATCGGTATGTTCATCAAGTATGATGGTCGATGTATTATTGTCATCGACTTACAAATGTCGATATATAAACTACTATACTAAATCGTGCGTGATGTAATTGTGAAACGGTATTGACTAACCGTATTGTAATTGCGTGGTGTCAAATGGGATATAAACTAATATACCGTAAGTATTATTACGTGGCATTTGCTGTTAAGAATAGCCATGCCTATCCTCAAGGAGTCACGTCTATCATAGACGTGACTGTCTTTCTAATTACAACCGTATATATACTTTGAGGAAAGCTGTTTTTAATACACACCGAAATCAATAAGTATTGTATTCAGACAACAACAAATCCAGAATAACATATTTCTTCATCCAGCGAGTTCAAATACAAGATTCCTGTTTTTCATACATTCTGAATTACCTTATAAATATCATTGATATTCATAAAATACTTCTATTATAAATATATAGTTCTAAAATTGAAATTAGAACATTAAGTTTGAGTTGAATTAACATGGTATCAGAGTGCTGGTAAAGGAAGATCCAAGAAAGCTCTTAAACTTGAGAATTTCAATATCAATTTTAAAACTATCACATTTCTCACATTTCCATGGCAAGCGCTATCAGATTCAAAGATAGACTTGAAGGAGGGAACAATTTCTCATCATGGAAATTCAGGATCAAAATGATTCTAAGAGAAAATAAAGTTGAGTCCTTTATAAAAGAAGAAAAGGATATACCAGAAAATGATCCAAAAAAATCGAATTGGATTGAAGGAAATGAAAAGGCTATTAAGATCATAGTTGAGGGTGTTAGAGACCACATAGTGCCAATTCTAACAAAATATGAGACTGACTACCATATGTTTAAATCACTCGAAAGAACGTACGAGATAAACAATGCTAGCAAGACCTTAGCACTAAAAAGGGAAATTACTCATATGAGTATGAATAAAGGAGAATCAATCAATGCGTACTTTATGAGAATCTCCACTCTAAGGGATGAATTAACGGTACTTGGATATACAATTCAGAGCAAAGAACTGACACTTATTGCACTAGATGGCCTTCCAAATAATTGGGAAACCTTTGTTTAAGGCATTAGTGCAAGATCAAAATTCCCAAACTTTGATCGATTAAGGTCTGACTACCTTCAAGAAGAGTCAAGACAAAACAAGAAAGGAATCAAACAAAAGAACATAGATGAAGACCTTCAAGTGTTAAATGCAAACTTTGACAAAAAGGGCAAGAACAAATACTTTAAGAAGAGGAAGTACCATCATGGAAAAGGCCTATCAAAAAAGGATACTTCTCAAATTCAATGTTTTAGGTGTGATCAATATGGGCACTATGCAGCTAGATGTCCAAAAAGACTTAAAATTAGGCACATTTGCTAAAGTGAAAAAGAATAAAAAAGAACATAACTCAGAGAAACATGTATTCTACTCTGCCCTCTCTAATCAAGTATCAAACAAATCTAATACTTGGATAATTGACAGTGGATCATCAAGACACATTACCGGGTATAGCGGACTACTGTAATCTATGATAGAAGAAATTGATGAAGAAGTAAACCATTGGAGACGATAATACATATCCAGTAAAAGGTGTTGGGACATGCACCATCAAACTAAAATCAGGCATGTCTATCCAACTAACTGGAGTTCTTTATGTTCCTGGCATCAAGAGGAATCTAGTTTCTATATCTGCACTCGAGGATAATGGGTACAGAGTGACGTTCATGGATTGCAAAGTTCTGGCCTGGCCAAAGAATTTCTCCATCAAGAAAGCAATAACTCTAGGGCAAACGAAAGGTTACTTGTATGAGGTATGTACTGAATCTAATTTAGCCCTTATTCATGATATTGTAGACTCCAATGAAATTTGGCAACTCAGGTACATGTAAGGGGTGTGCCTTAGGTAAAAATACTAAGGGTTCCTTTCAAAGTAGTTCTAGTAAAACAAGTAATGTTTTAGATCTAGTTCACTCTGATTTATGTGGACCTATGTCCGTCTCATCAGTAGGGGGATTCCTATATTATGTAATATTTGTTGATGAATTCTCTTGAAAAACCTGGATCTATTTTCCTAAATGTAAAGAATCAAAAGAGATCCTTAAGAAATTCAAAGAGTTCAAATCCCTTACTGAAAACTTCTCTGGAAAGAAAATAAAAACCATAAGAACCGATAATGGGAAGGAATATACTTCTGACATCTTTAGAGAATTTTGTAAAGAGACCGGGATTAAGATGGAGTTCATTGTTCCATACAACCCCCAACAAAATGGGGTTGCTGAGAGGAAAAACAAAACAATTGTAGAAGCAGCTAAAGCCATGCTCCTTGATCAAAACCTAGAAACCTCTCTTTGGGCAGAAGCTTCTAACACTACTGTGTACATACAAAATAGATGTCCTCACTCTCACATTGAAGACAAAACTCCTGAAGAAGTCTTCATTGGAATAAAGCCAGATATCACTCATTTAAGGATTTTTGGATGTCCTGTTTATTTTCATGTACCTAAAGAAAAGAGAACAAAACTAGAACCCTCTGGAAGAAAATGAATCTTTGTTGGGTATAGTGAAACTTCTAAATCCTATTGAGTATTTATACCTGAACAAAATATTGAAATTAGCATAGATGTAATATTTGAAGAAGACCTAGCCTTTAAAAGGGCTAGGAACTCTATTGAATCAGAAAGCAATCCTTAAACTTCAGATCAAGAAAATGATCCTGCACCTGAGTTTCAGAGGGAGTATCTTGAAAAAATGAAAATAAAGTGCAAAATCCACCTCAAGAGAACATTAAGAAAAGACCACTTTGGGCCACCAAAACTATGAAAGAAGCAGAGAAATTTGCAGCTCCTTCAGGAACCTTTAGAGAAAGTAAAAGACCTTGAAGGTTTTCCAGCTATGTGGCCTTAATGATTGATCTCTCAAAATCTGAACCATCTAATGCATCAGAAGCTCTCAAGCACCAAGTATGGGAGGATGCCATAACAGAAGAATACTAATCAATTTTAAAAAATGATGTTTGGGAAATAGTTCCAAGACCAAAGGAAAAGTCTATTGTCTCAACCAAGTGGTTATTTAAAATCAAGTATGCTACAAACGACAGTATAGAAAAACATAAAGCCAGATTTGTTGCCAGAGGCTTCTCACAAAAGGAAGGAATAGATTATGAGGAAACTTTTGCACCAGTTGCCAGATATACCTCAGTTAGAGCTGTTCTAGCCATTGCAGCAGCCAAAGGATGGAATGTTCATCAAATGGATGTAAAGACTGCATTCCTAAATGGGATTTGAGATCCACACTGCAGAATCTCATAGTGTGCAGGCTAAAGAAAGCTCTTTATGGACTTAAACAGGCCCCCAGGGCCTGGTATGAGAGAATTGATAGCTATCTCATTAAGTTAGGATTCTCTAAGAATGATGCAGATCCAAATCTTTACTTCAAGCAAAGCAAAGAAGATATGTTAATATTAATCTTATATGTTGATGATCTATTGATTACAAGAGAAGATCACCTAATTGAACAATGTAAAAGGGACCTTGCTAAAGAGTTTGAAATGAAGGATTTAGGCCTTCTACATTACTTCCTTGGATTGGAAGTTAGACAGAACTCAGATTGCATTGTACTTAGTCAAGGAAAGTACACCCAAGACATATTAAAGAGATTTGGTATGATGAATTGCAGACTCATGACTTCTCCCATGGAAACAAATCTTCATAAGTTAAAAGAGGCAGCAACAGATTCTCATTTTGCAAATCCTACTCTCTACAGGCAGATAATTGGATCTTTGATGTATTTGGTTAATACTAGACCTGATATATGTTATGCTGTAAATGCCTTGAGTCAGTTTATGTGTGAGCCTAAGGAGATTCATCTTATGACTGTAAAGCATATTTTGAGATACCTGCAAGGTACTCCAAATTATGGACTCAAATATGAGAAAGTTGATTTGAACCTACATGGATTCACAGATTCTGATTGGGTTGGAAGTGTAACAGATAGAAAGAGCACCTCAGGTTGCTGCTTCAGTTTAGGATCTGCCATGATATCTTGGATGTGCAGAAAACAATCTTCAATGGCTCAAAGTTCTATAGAGGCCGAATACATTGCAACCTCTATGGCAGCAAGAGAAGCAGTATGGCTCAGGAAACTGCTTGTGGGATTATTCGGTAAGCCTCTGAGACCAACGATCATCCATTGTGATAATCAAAGTTGTATAAAACTTTCTGTGATTCCAATATTTCACGATAGATCCAAGCATATAGAGATTCTTTATCATTATGTGAGAGACATGGTAGATAGGAATGTGATTCAGTTGGAATATATTAGTACATGAGATCAGACAGCAGATATACTAACCAAGCCACTTGCCAGAGTGAAAGTTGAACACTTCAGGAAAAGTCTTGGTATTATTAAATTATAATTTGCATTGTAATCTTTATTGATATATATATAATATAAGATGTTTTATGTTTAAACTTCTTCTGTCATATGTGTTGATATATGACCTTATGGGCTCTACCCCCTGTATTCATATCTAAAAGGTGATGATCTTTTGGAGATAAATACTTGTATTTAGATATTATAAGATGACGATCTTGTAATATTGATATCATGCTGACTTGATATCACTCATGGATGTGCCATGATTTGTTATGGTAGACATTATGTGACGTAATGTCAGTGCACATACCATAACTAGGATGTATAAGGAGAATGTGATATTCTCAAGCATACCATCCTTTAAGTATCACGAGTTATGTGATACTTATCATCACGTGTTATGTGATGTTTTGTCTTCACAAGATATGTGAGACTTTTATCACAAGTTATGTGATACTTATCATCACGTGTTATGTGATGTTTTGTCTTCACGAGATATGTGAGACTTTTATCACAAGTTATGCGATACTTATCATCACGTGTTATGTGATGTTTTGTCTTCACGAGATATGTGAGACTTATATCACGAGGTATGTGATAGCTATCATCACATGTTATGTGATGATTATTTTTTCAATGTATGTAAGACTTCTTATCATGAGAAATGTGATACATACGATTTTATCTTCCCTAGCTAAGATAGAGTGTTGATAATTATAGCGTCAATTAGATAAAAATTTAAAATATCGACCCCACTATAATAGACAAATTATGAAATATATATATGAATAGATATTAATATTTATTATTGATATGTATTATATTTATATTTATTACCTAATATAGTAAATATTATTATAATATAATAATGATAATAATAATTATCATTATTATAATATAGCAATAATATTACTAAGTTGGTTTTGTAATATCTATTATATTAATACCGATTATACCAATCATATTCTTATCGGTATTTTATTACCATCAAGTATGATGGTCGATGTATTATTGTCATCGACTTACAAATGTTGATTGGGATATAAACTACTATACTAAATCGTGTGTGATGTAATTGTCAAACGGTATTGACTAACTGTATTGTAATTGCGTGGTGTCAAATGGGATATAAACTAATATACCGTAAGTATTATTACGTGGCATTTGCTGTTAAGAATAGTCACGCCTATGATAGCTGTGACTCCTCAAGGAGTCACGTCTATCATAGATGTGACTGTCTTTCTAATTACAACCGTATATATACTTTGAGGAAATCTGTTTCTAATACACACCAAAATCAATAAGTATTGTATTCAGACAACAGCAAATCCAGAATAACATATTTCTTCATCCAGCGAGTTCAAATACAAGATTCCTGTTTTTCATACATTCTGAATTACCTTATAAATATCATTGATATTCATAAAATACTTCTGTTAGAGATATATAGTTCTAAAATTGAAATTAGAACACTAAGTTTGAGTTGAATTAACAGAAGGCATGGCTCTCTAATAAGAAATCATTTATTATCACACAATAAGGCAGTTTTAAAATAATAATAGCTGATAGTGGACTTCTACTAAGGAAATATTATTAAAAGATTTTTTTTAGCTTAATTGGCAGCTGTGTTAAGATTTGATCAGATTTATATATTAAAGGAATTTTAATTTAAATCACTGTTCTGTAGATGTATATGCTTATTTAATGCAGATCGAACAATACACTGTTCGATGTCCTTTGTTGATCACAATAATAAAACTTAGATATATATTAATATCAATTTGATATGAATTGATATCGATCAGCTATAATCTCAATATGGTTATCAATCTGAGATATATAATAACAATATTAATTCCCTATGATTCAATATTAATCTGTGATAATATGATGTCGTTGAAATATGACTGAGTTGATATTGATCTGAGATATTGTAACGTTGCTGAGATATATTTATGAGGAACTGCTGAATCTTTGCTTTGCACTTATCAATTTTTGTACATTACCAAGAATGAGAACAACCTCCAATATGTTTATGATTGAAGGGCCATGTCTCCCGTAGGAACATGGCTCTATGCGGACCCTATGATCTCGCGTAGAGTCATGTCTCTACGTGAGACATGTTTTGATACTTTATGTTTAACAATAACAACTGTTCATTAATATATCTCAGCAAGATTAACATTAATCATAATTGATATTCGCTGCAACCATAAGCACATTATTATCGATATGATTATGATCAATATGATCATCGATTATATATGTATATATTTAATAATATAATCACTATATATATATATATATATATATATATAATTGGTGATTATCAGTGATTGTAATCATATGTAGCAGAGATTATTATGATAAACATAATCATCTTATGATGTTGCAGATAATCAGACCAGTGAAGGATAGGAATCAAATGTTCAAGGCCGATAGGCCAATTATACATTTGATTACATCGGTTAGATTAATCCGACCAAAGCTACAAATCATTAACACTCCCTCTTTGCTAGGGAGGATAATTACTATCATGATGTAAACACAATAGATCCATTTATTGTGTGAGAGAAAGATATCACCTCATTGTGATATCAGGAGTTATGGCATATCCATGGATATCAAGTCTCGTGATATCCACCATAAGCTCGTGAGAGAAAGAATCACCTCATCGTGATATCAGGAGTAATGACATTTCCACGAATATCAAGTCACATGATATTCACCACCATCCACAATATCCATTATGGTATAGGCAGAGGCATCAAGTCACATAATACCTACCATAAGGATATCTGTTCATGGCATATCCATGGATATTACGTCACAATATCCACCATGAATATCTCAGTATTATAACTCATTATGGCTATCCATAGATATTAGTTGTCATGATATCCACCATTCAGTTGATATTTACTTAAGAGATATCAATTATCATGACATGTCCACGAATATCAAGCCACATGATATCCATCATGATAGTATAGTGAACTATTGTAAAGTCGTCACCTTACAATAACAACCAGAAGTACAAGTGGTCATCATTGAAAGATCGTCACCTCATAATGATGTTCACAAGGGTCTAGGAAGTCATGGAGTTACACACATGACAATAAAAGAGTTTACACATTAAACATCTTTAGAATATATTAGTACAACAAGTTAATATTGCTGAGACTTAATCTCAGATAAAATTACTTTTCTACCATACCAAGCTTACCTCTAAAGTATTCCACCTTTGTCTTGGAGAGAGGCTTGGTGAGAATGTCTACCGTTTGTTCACCTGTATTGATATATCTCAACTGGATAACATTTCTCTCCACCATGCCTCTGACATAATGTTAAGAAATTTCTATACGCTTTGATCTGTCACGAAACACAGGATTCATTGAAAGCTTTATACAACTCTGGTTGTCATAGTGAATGATAGTGGGATCCAAGGATTGTCCAAACAATCTGACAAGAAGTTTCCTTAACCATACAACTTCTCGAGCTTCCATAGATGCTGCAATGCACTCGGCTTTTGTGGAACTTTGTGCAACTGAAGATTGCTTCCTACTAAACCAGGAGATCATAGCTGATCTTAAGCTGAAGCAACATCCCGAAGTACTTTTCTGATCAACTACACTTCCAGCCCAATCTGAATCAGTATATCCATGCAGATTTAGATATATATTATTATATTTTAAACCATATCCAATTGTGCCACACAGGTATCTCAAAATGTGTTTTGCTACAACTAGATGTAACTGTCCTGGTTCACACATGAACTGACTGAGTGCATTTACTGCATAACAAATATCTGGTCTAGTGTTGACCAAGTACATCAAGGACCCAATCATCTGCCGATAGAAAGTGGAATCTGCGAATTCTGTGTTTGCTGCCGCTTCTTTTAACTTCTGTAAGTTTGTTTCCATGGAAGTAGCCATGGGTTTACAATCCATCATTCTGAACCTTTTCAGAATGTCAATAGTGTATTTTCCTTGATTTAGAGTAATACCATCAGCCTGCTGCCATACTTCTAAACCAGGAAAATAGTGTTGAGGACCCAAATCCTTCATGTCAAATTTAGATGCTAGGTCTTGTTTACATTTAGTAATGAGATGGTCTTCTGCTGTAATCAATAAGTCATCAACATAAAGAATGAGAATCAACATTTCACCATTTATTACCTTGAAGTATTGATTCGGATCTGCATCATTCTTGGAGAAGCCCAAGCCTGAAAGATAGTGATCTATCCTCTCATACTAGGCTCGAGGAGCCTGTTTAAGACCATATAGAGCCTTCTTTAATTTGCAAACATGAGAATCTTTACCATGTACTACAAATCCTTCAGGTTGCTCCAGGTACACTTCCTCTTCTATTATGCCATTAAGAAAAGCAGTCTTTGCATCCATTTGGTGAATTTTCCATCCTTTCGATGCGGCAATAAAAATCACAGCCCTGACAGAGGTATACCGAGCAACTGGAGCAAATGGTTCTTCATAATCAATTCCCTCCTTTTGAGAAAAGCCTCTGGCAACAAACCTTGCTTTATATTTTTCAATATTGTTAGCTGCAACATGTTTGATTTTGAAGAGCCATTTAGATGAAACCATTGATTTGTCTTTTGGTCTAGGTACAATGTCCCAAACATCGTTCTTAAGAATAGATTGATATTTTTCTTTCATGGCTTCTTTCCAAACTTGATGTTTGAAAGCTTCCTCAACGCTAGAAGGTTTTGATTTGATGATTTCACTCATAAAGGCACAACATAGCTGGAGTATCTATGAGGTCTTTTGCTTTCCCTGAAGGTTCCTTTTGGTACTGCATAATTTTCAGCCTCTTGAATCATTTTCCTTGCCCATAGAGGTTTTTTCCGGTTCACAGTAGTGTCTCTAGGCCCATCAGTAGGATCCATAGGTTCATTTTGATTATCATCTTCCATAAGTTCATGGGTCTCTTGCTGAATCTCAGAAGCATGATGCTCTTCCATATTTTGAGGAGACTCTAAATCTTCAATATCTATTTCTTGAACGTCTTTGGATCTTTTGAATGCAACACCTTCTTAAAAGATGACATCCCTGCTTAGCTCAATTTTTTTTTTCTAGGGATATAAATCCTATAGGCTTTAGATGTTTCATTGTAGCCAACAAATATTCCCTTTTTGCTTGAGGGTTCTAGTTTAGATCTCTTTTCTTTGGTTATGTGAATGTAAACAGGACAACCAAATATTCTCAAGTGGCCTATATTAGGTTTTATCCCTGTAAAGGCTTCTTCAGGGGTTTTGTTATCGAAAATGGAGTGAGCACATCTATTTTGAATATAGACAACAATACTAGAGGCTTCAACCCAAAAAGAGGTATGAAGGTTTTGGTCATGCATCATGGCTTTGGCTGCCTCTACAATTGTCCCGTTTTTCCTTTCTACCACCCCATTTTGTTGAGGGTTGTAAGTGTTAGCTCCCGTTTTCAACCTGGTCTTCTTATATTGTTTTGGAGTCGCCTTTGTTCAATCGTACACTTCCCATGTCCAAGTTATCTACTGAATTCAATGTTCTCCCAAGATCACTCTTCTTTTATGCCTTCCCCTTGTCAAAATCGAGCTTAAAATTGCGACCTTGGCCTTTGTTTAGCTTCAATATTTTGACTAGTGTCAAGTCACTGCATTTTCACGTTGTGTCTGAACACCCTTGAACACTCTTGAACAACTTTGAACCACCTTGAACCTAGTTCAAGGCAGTTCAAAGCGGTTCAAGGAATTTTGGCAAGTGGTGGGGTCGGTTTTTGGTTATGAACTTTTCTGAACACCTTTGAACTTGTTTGAAACACGTTCTTCCTTGTTCATCAAGGTTCAAGGTACGTTCAGAATTCCAAAGAGAGAAAGGAAGATCATGGTACAACTCAGCAGCGGGTCCTGATAAGATTTGCATTAAATGGCGGCCGTGGCAAGTTTAGGCGGCGAAAATCGAGGTGGTTATATAATGATGGCAAGTAATGTTTTCGAAAATTGTGCAAAAGGTAAATCATTAAGTGAAGTGTGCGAATGTCTAATCAAATCTAAGGTGATGCCACGTCGTAGGATTTGCATTAAATGGTGAAAAAACTTTCCTTTCTCATTGCTTTTTTTTAAAAATTGAAGTTACCTTAAGCATTTCCCATATTCTACAACGCTTAAGAGCTAGAGACGGAGGTAAGGTCGTAGAAAGCTAAGGAATTGGTAGAGGTTTTTTGCAGGCAGGAAGGTGAGTTCGACTGTTCTCTTCTCTGGTAATTTTCAAGCTTTGATTGTAGAAATTAGGATTGCAGAGCTTTCTTTTGTAAATGTCATGAAGACAACTTTTCATTTCTTCGAAAATGTTTTTAGCTTAGCATGTGATGGCCCTCTGATTTCTGATACGGATTTAGAAGGGTATGATTTAGAGGGTTTAAAAACTCATATAATTGATCATGTCGTAGAACCCTTCATAGTAGAGATTTTGGGTAGCGGTCTCTTTGAAGCATCCACTTTCCTTGTCGCCGCAGTTTCCTGAATTGATTCTTGAATGCATTAAGAATTAAGACAGTCGGACGGAGAGTATCCTTAAGAGGGATGGCAGTGTATTGTTAAAAGTTAACAGAGATATTGAGTCTTCCGCCCTTAAAATGCCAGAACAAACTTTCTCTGAGTTTTCACCTGCCCAAGCCATTGTTAAATTTAACGAGCGGAAGAAAAATCTCACCTCCATTGCAAAGAGTTGGCTTTTAGTTCCTCAAAGAGGCGGTTCATGCTTACCCAAAAGGATGGATAGGGATGATGTTCATCCCTACATACAATACCTCATGGTTATGCTACACAACGTCAAGGGATCTCCTGAAGCTTTTCTGTTTTAAGAATGGATGTACTTTTATGTCCAAATTATATTGGAAGGCGAACAATTTATGGATTGGGCAAAACTAATTGCTAGTTCATTAAAGGAGCAACTCAATATGTCACAACTGGCTGGCAGTGACTTCTTCATGTCTTCGTACCTTATGTATTGTTTGGCTTGCAGTTGGGATTTAAGCGGAATTCCGTGAGAACCGTGGTTGGAGGACATGTGTATCTATGAGTACTGCCCTATGTTGCAGAAGAAGAATGTGCTAAGTGATTACAAGAGTGTTCATGATGTTTTTGATGTTTTTGCAGGGAAGATGTGTTTCGAGTTAGCAGGTCACCCACTGAAACTATTGTCTTTGGAAACCCAGAATGCACTAAAGAAATTCGGGAGCTTCTACATTCAGTTCTCTCGCTTCACTTACATTAGAATCAACCGTTTCGAAGATGAACCTCTCTAGCTACCAAGATATACATTTGATTGTTTTGTCCTGGCTGAGATATGCAGACAATTCACAGTGGTGTTGAAGAGATTCCTCCCTGAAGAGAAGTGGGAGGTTCCTTTTCCCATTAATTTGGGCAGATTTACATGCAAATCTTTGGATGATGCTTTAAGTATTGGGAGTGATCTTCGTAGTTTTGGTTTCATAAATTATGTTCAAAGAAGAGGTTTTGACGATGGCTTTGCTTGTGGATACCTAGGGCTTAAAGCTCATATTTTTCCCACCTCATCTCGTGGATTTTTGGCAAGATTGCACAGATGAGCACAAAGTGATGAAGAGAGCACAACAGGTTACAGGTTCCCCAGATTGTATCCATGATGTTGGAAATGAACGTCGAGGGAATAGAAGAGGATGGTTCAGATTTGGTTGAACCTTAATTTGAGAAGCTTATAGAACTGGTTATGTACACTGTCGATTGGGCAAACATTGTGGAAGAGAGTTTACAATCAAGGACTAAGAAAGTGTTTCAGCTCACCGAGATGTGGTTGAAAGTGAGAAAAGGACTAGGACAGCATAGAACAGTAGTAGATGAGTCTGTAGCAACTCTTCTTTCAACCCTTGCTTCTGGTTCTAATATTTCTAATCCCGTGGATGATGCAGGTTCAAAGCAGAAACAGAGCATCAGAAAACCCCATAACAAGGGCAAGGTTCAACCTGTTTGTGCTATTCACATTCCCTAGCACACAAGGTCAAAAACAAGGTCTAAGAAATCGAACCTGATGGCTGCTCCCAACGTAGAGATTGTAGACCTCGAAGAGAATAGGTCTGGGGAGGTAGATTTCAACGTAGAAGATGATGAACAATTGGGGAAAGATCTCTTTGAGATTGAAGATGTTACTCTGGATATCATGGAGACTCCTAAAAGGACACTTGAGGCTTTGCCCACAACTGAAGTTATGCCAAAGTGGCTGACTTCATCAGTGAACTGAAAGTGTAGCTTGGTTCTCGTCTCGGTGCCTATCCAAGACGTGGTATGTAAGTACGTATAAAAGGTTCCTAAAGCCAAGAAAGCGAAGACTATGTCTAGAGTGTTCGTTGATGCCAAAATCGGGAAATTGTCCGCAAAGGTGGCCACGTATAAGCGAAAAGGAGCACAAGATCTAGCAGCCGAAGATTTCGAAGTGACAAAGATTGAACTGGGAACAATGGATCACGTGGGTCGTAATCACCTGTTCAAGGAGTTTTCCCAACAGATGCTACTCGAGTCTTGGAGAGACAACAAGGAGAAGAAGGAAATGAAGAAAAATATCCTTAATATGGCGCAACTCATCAATTCTATTTGCAGTTTC
Source organism: Thuja plicata (assembly GCA_018584345.1). Taxonomy (NCBI): domain Eukaryota; kingdom Viridiplantae; phylum Streptophyta; class Pinopsida; order Cupressales; family Cupressaceae; genus Thuja; species Thuja plicata. Next base: position 1,020,719 of record MU226778.1, on the reverse strand, counting down.
AATCCTCTTCCCATAGCACAATCCCCTTAGTCTTTTGACTCGAATTCACCTGAAGGCAAAAGTCTGTTGAACTAAATACAGACGGGTAAGGCCCTAATCTCCGTTACTGATGAATGGATTGATGGTATAATCAAGGCTGGTAACAAGTACATCAATGATTCCTAGGTAATCTATCAGGACGCAGAAGGTCTCATTGGAGAATTACAGACCCAACTTCAGGTCTGGGAAAAAGAAGAGCACAAATGGGTTACAACTATGACCCAATTCTTGCACATTGACAAGTATGGGATCGCCAAGTTCTGCACTGAGAAGGCTTTGATATTGATCGCTGAGTCCATCTTCTTCATCACAAGGAAGAACATCAGCTGACAAATCTCTACTCTAAGGGCTGTCGTAAAGGATACAAAAGAATGGGAGAATGAAGTCAAAGAGATGCAGAGGTCCATGATCAATATACTTAAGGTGATAAATTACTCTCACCTGTATTTACCAAGTCTTAATGATCGGGAATTGGACAACGCCTTGAAGGCATTCGAGAAGGCAATGTACGCTATTAAAGAGAAGCCAGATCTGAAGGCGACAAATTTCACCCAATTAGCAAGGATTGAGTCGCTGTTGTACCTCTGTGTGGACAAACTTCCTAGCCAAGCTGAGAAGATTAAGAAGCTGAAGTGGGAAAAAGAGGCATTGAAGACCCGGATCCTGAATCTCAAAGTCCCACATCTTCCAAAAGTGAAGGAATTCGTAGAGGTGTACAAGGAGTGGAGAGTTGCACGTGTCACCACAGAAGAAGAAGATGACAGTACTGAAAAAGGCGAATCTGCAGTTGACAAGGACTCTGACTTGGAGATTTAACCGTTCCTTATGTTTTCTTTTTTTATGTTGAACTCAGATAGACATGTGTCTGATAACTGTTTCTTCTTTTTGTAACTGATGGAACCGAGAGGTCGGGTTTTCAGGGAGACCTCTCGGTTACCTAAAACTATAAATGATATCAAGTAAACTATGGAAGGGGTTCGGAAGTTAAGATTAGAATTAGAACAAAATTTTACTTTTTGCATAGATTAGTGTTTAGAAGTCTGTGATCCGGGGAACTATGATTTTGGCTAGTGTTGCATGAATATAATTTGAACTTACGAAGCTGTTCTAAATCTGTATTATTTAGAATGAGTGGATGATAATTTTTGTGCGAGTGTTAGTTCATCTTGAATGGTTCTTTGATGATCATGTTTTAGTTTTTGATAATTTCAGTTCTGTTTTAAAAGTTCTTGGAAAATTTTGTTAAGGGAACTCTGTTTTCCTCTCTTTTGAATTCTTTAAGTTTCAGTTTCATTTATTGTTTGAGCTCATCGCCTAAGAGCGATTGTAGCAGCCTTCAAAGCTTCCGGGTTAAAAGCTAATATAAGTTGCAAGTTAGGATATTCATTGGAAATCCAATAGGGAGCTGTACCTAATTGAAAATTCAGAGGGAAGCGATCATTGTACGCTTACCCAATTGTTGTAACTATTTGTCGTTCACATGTGGGTTATAGAGTTAGTTCATGAATAAAAGGTATTTGTAAAGAAAGGCAAATCTGTTTACCAATGGTAAGGAACAGTAAACTCCCTCTTAATTACAACATTATTACAAAAGGTTTTGAAGTTATCAAAGATGTATTCCCCCCCATTATCAAATTACCTGACATATTTTCTACTAGAGCCTTGAATTCCTTAAACCTCATAAGGACTTCATCAGAATCTTTACATTTCAAAAAATATATCCATGCTTTCCTCGAATAGTCATCTACAAAAATAACATAGTACACAAATCCTCCTAAAGAGTTACTGTCATAGGTCCACATAAATGTGAATGAATAAGTTCTAATACATGTTTAAATCTACTTTCACTACTATGGAAGGTGCCTTTAGTGTTCTTTCCCAAGGCACACCCTTTGCAAGTTCCTTCATGTTATTGATTAAGTTTAGGTAATTCTGTCACCATTTTCTCTATTGAAGGTAGAGCACGAAAATGGAGATGCCCTAATCTTTTATGGCAAATCTCACATGTATTTGAAGATTCATGAATTAAGGCTTGAGAAGGAGAAGTGCAAAGTTTGTATAGGCATCCATGTCGAACTCCTATGGTATGAGCTTTCTTGATTTTTGAATTCTTGGGCCATGCTAGAACTTTACCATCCATGAAGGTAATTCGGTATCCTTTGTCTTCAAGGGCTGATATAGAAACCAAGTTACGCTTGATACCTAGTACAAATAATACACTTGTAGTTGGAATCATCTCCAATGGTAGTAGTACAAGTTCTAATTCCTTTCACAAGGTAGTTGGAATCATCTCCAATGGTAACTTCCTCATCTAAATTTTACACCAAGCTATCTAGGTTTTCTTTAAATCCTGTTATGTGATGAGATGCCCCACTATCTATGAACCAAGTATTGAGGGTGGCAGACAGCTTACTCGACAGGGCTGAATAAAATACAAGTCTTTAAGAGTCCTTATCCGAGCTTGCCTTACTAACTTCAACAATGGAGGCTTGAGGTTTAGGCCTGTTCGGACACTTCATCGCAAGGTGACCATGTTTCTCACATTTAAAGCATTGTACTTTAGACATGTTCCTTCTCTTGAATGAGCGTTTTCCATTAGAGTCTTTGCCTTTCTTCCTTTTGAAGTTTCCCTTCTTACCCTTCTTGTGAGTGAGAATTAAGAACTTGAATATCTTCATTAGTAAAGTTTTGACCAATCCCTCTTGTGATCAACCTTGACTCTTGTTGAATGCAATCAATTTTTAAACAATCAAACTTAGGAAGTTTAGATTGAGCACTTATCCCTTGAATGAATGCTTCCCAAGATGTTGGGAGTCCATTGAGGGCCAGCATGGTTAACTCCGCGGTATCAATTGTGTGACCAATGGTGGATAGCTGGTCTCTCAACTCTGTTATCCTTATGAAGTAAGATGTAATCGTTTCTCTCTTGTTCATTTTCACATGGTGGAGTTGTTGTTTTAGAGCAAGAGCCCTGCTTGTGTTATTATTTCATACATGTTGTCTAAGGTTGCGAACATTAAATATGCTGTATCTAATTTGGAGATGATTGGAACTATGTGATCCTTCACTGCATTTACTAACATCTTCATGGTCTTATTGTTGTTTTTCGTCCATAGGAGTTTCTCATTGTCTTCATCAGGTACAGGTATTGCCTTCTCCGCAAATGTGTTTAAATCATGTTCTCTTAGACCAAGCATGATTCTAAATTTCCAAGATACAAAATTTGCAGCTCCTTCAAGTCGGTCTTCAAATCTAACACCATTCACCATTTTGCTGAATATGAAATTCTAGAGGATTTAATGGTAGTTAGTTTATATCTCCTTATAAATCTGATCGGATCTTTCTTAAGCTAGCTCTGATACCATGTTGAGTTTTGATCAGATTTATATATTAAAGGAATTTTAATTTAAATCACTGTTCTGCAGATATATATGCTTATTTAATGGAGATTGAACAATACACTATTTGATGTCCTTTGTTGATCACAATATCACAATAATAAAACTTAGATATATATCAATATCAATTTGATATGAATTGATATCGATCAGTGATAATCTCAATATCGATATCAATCTGAGATATATAATAACAATATTAATTCCCTATGAATCAATATTAATCTTTGATAATATGATGTCGCTGAGATTGACTATGAGTCGATATCGATCTGAGATAATGTAATGTTGCTGAGATATATTTGTGAGGAACTGCTGAATCTTTGCTTTGCACTTATCGATTTCTGTACATTACCAAGAATGAGAATGGCCTCCAATATGTATATGATCGAAGGGTCATGTCTCCCGTAGAGACATGGCTCTATGCGGACCATATGATCTCGCATAGAGTCATGTCTCTACGTGAGACATGTTTTGATACTTTATGTTTAACAATAACAACTGTTCATTAATATATCTCAGCAAGATTAACATTAATCATAATCAATATTCGCTGCAACCATATGCACATTATTATCGATATGATTATGATCAATATGATCATCGATTATATATTGATATATTTAGTAATATAATCACTATTAAATATATATTTATATATATCTATATATATAATTGGTGATTATCACTGATTATAATTGTTACCCTTGTATTATTTTTGCTCGTTTTTAACACCTTTATGATCTCGCATAGAGTCATGTCTCTACGTGAGACATGTTTTGATACTTTATGTTTAACAATAACAACTGTTCATTAATATATCTCAGCAAGATTAACATTAATCATAATCAATATTCGCTGCAACCATATGCACATTATTATCGATATGATTATGATCAATATGATCATCGATTATATATGTATATATTTAGTAATATAATCACTATTAAATATATATTTATATATATCTATATATATAATCGGTGATTATCACTGATTATAATTGTTACCCTTGTATTATTTTTGCTCGTTTTTAACACCTTTATCCTTGGCAAAATTCAACTTTGTCATGATTTTAATTTCTCCTTTAGAGCTTTCGTCGCTTGTGTTTTTCCCTTTGGTTGAACCTGTAGTGTTGAACTTCTTTGAAGTTCAAAATTCAAGTTCAAAGTCCTTGAACGCGCCCTCCCGGCATAGTGGTTTGAGTCTGTCGGTCTTTCGATCATGTTGAACTTGAACCTTTGAACCTTCAAAGTTCAAGGTTCAAAGTTCGACATCAGCCCTCGTTTTTTCCCGCTTGTTGAGTCCTTGTGATTTTTCTAGAGCTGGGACGCGTTCAATGTGTCAAGTCCTTGTGTTCATGCAACTTGAACCTTCGAACCTTCAGGTTCGAGGTTCAAGGTTCATTCCGATGTTGGCGGCATGCTCTTGGAGGGAAAAATCTGACAGGAAGTTTGGCACGTGCTGATATGACAAGTGTTCAATTCTTAAAAATCTATTAATAGAAATGACCTGAATTTAATGTCTTGCCAAGTTGATGTTCTATCAGAATTTATTCCCCATTGATGTTTTAAAGTTTCGAAGCATGCGAATCACATATAAAGATTTTCCCCATCATTCGAAGTGACATTCATAACTGCCTTTGAGTTTAGAAAATTGTGAAGAACCAGAAGGAGCTGCGGAGTAAGGTAATTTGAAGCTTCCAGTTTACAAAGGTTGTTGCAGGATTTTGATGAAAATAACAGGCGAGTCTCCAGTCACACCTCTTCAGTTGTCAATTTTTGTCATTCTTAAAGAAGAAATGGAGGCATCTTAAATTGTTTTAAGCATTCTTTGCTACTTTTCTGAAGATTTTTTTGGGGTTATTGTGTAAATTCAAAATGAGGCCAACTATTCCCAAATTGGAGTGAACCTCTTGCTTAGTTAGTACCCTACCTGAGATTGAAGATACCTCCCTAGCCTAGGCTGAATTAGGGGATTAAATGGTACAAAGTGTATAGTTAAATCAACAACCTTCCCTGTTGTAGCACCTTGCCTTGAATTAGTTGTCGAATGCATGAACAAATACGATAAGGAAAATAAGAGAATCCTCAAGGCCGACAATTCTACTCTGGTGGAGATTAATAGAGACTGTAATGAGTGCTATGGATATACTTGAAAAGGACCCATATGAGAATTGGTCTATTAGTTTAGCTTATTCAACGTTTTTAGAAATGGACCAAATTTACAGAAGTGTTATAGCCAGATATTGCCTTCTTAAAGAAGAGAAAGGGGGATCTCGTTTGCCTAGGCCCTTGACTAGAGAGCACCTGATTGCGGATGTAAAGTTCATGGTGATTCTGTTGAACCACATCAAGGGTAATTCACATGCGTTTAACTGGGAAGAATGGATGTATTTCTATATCCAGGTTTTGCTCGGGGGAAAGAAATATCTAGATTGGGCTGAAGTTATAGCTGAAAGATTGAATAGTGAGTTGGCAAACTTTGTGGGGTGCAAAGTATTTTACATGTCTTCTTATTTGTTCTACATCCTGGCTTCCTCAAGGGAATGGTATGGGCTATATCATGAACCATGGTAGGATAATATGAAAATTTATGATTACCATCCTCATCTTCGAGAGCAAAGGCGCTCACAAAATTTTATTAGTGTTAATGATGTGTTTCAAGGACGTCTGGTTTATGAGCTTAGGGGAAATATACACCAGAGAATGTTGACAGAAGCTATGCAGTTTGTAAGCATATATGGGAGTTTCTTTATACAGTTCACCAAATTCACATACGTCTGAATAGGTGGGTTCACTGGACAACGTTATAAATTACCCAGGGGCACGCTTGATAGTCATGTGATTATGGAGGTTGCTAGGCAATTAGCTTGCATTGACCAAAGGTTAAAGAACGGTGAATCCGGAGTCGAGTTCCCTGTTGAACTCGAATATTATTGTTGTAAATCAATTTCAGATGAATTGAAAGTGGAGTCAACTATCGAGAAGTTGAACTTGCAATTGTAGATAGCTAGGCCTAATTTTGATAGCAGAAGTTTTGTCGCTAAGCATTTGAATAATGAAAGTTCTTTTCGTCACGTAACCCAATTGGAGGATTTTTGGGAAAATTGCGAGGATGAGGATGTGGTCCAGACTTGGCCTGAATCAAATCTTGAACATCAACTTAAACATGAACATAACCGGTGTTAAGGTTCAAGAAGATGAAGTAGTGCTCGACCCAGATTATATGGAAAAGGTTCAAGATCAATCCCTGCCTGAGATTGACTAGAGCAAAATGGAAAATGATAGTATTCAGTTCAAGTCATTTAATGTAATCAAAAGGACAGAAAGATGGCTTAACAACTGTCCAACTGAACATACCTTACAAGATGAGCCTCAAACTGAAATAGCCCTTGAAAGATCTGTTACCCCTCTACTACGTCCTTCCCCATCTAATGAATGTGTTGACGTTGTAGGTACTAGATGTTCCATTAAAATCGAGAGCCTGGAGAAAAAGAAATCTGGGAAGAGTTCTAAAAGCCCATCTTGCAGCTGCGTAACTAGATCCAGGAGCAAGAGAAAGGGAAGAAAGACTGCGTCAGAACTGGAGGTGATCGATTTGGATTCCAGAGAGGAGATAAGGGTAGATGTGGACAATCAAGTATCAAAAGCACCTAGCGAAAAGGATACTCAGGGCACTCAGGAAGCTGAACAAAGGGTAAAAGAATTGGAAATGGAAGGGAACACAGATTAATCACCCGCTTTGATCAGCCCTGATCAAAGCAGTTTCCAGACACCGCCATCGAGAGCTACCCCTGTTACACCCAAATGGTTAGAGGCTTCGGTGAGTAGGAAAATGAGTGTGGTTCTAGTTTCAGTCCCTATTGAAGACATGGTTAGTAAGTGTTTGGGAAAGGCCAACAAACCAAAGAAATTGAAGACCCAGGCCATGCTCGATGTGGATGAAAAAACTGGGCATTGGTTTGCAGAAAATGCTAGACCCGTAATAGACAAAGGTGCCGATGATGATATCACCGAGGATTTCATTGTAAAAAAAGTAGATGCTAGACTTGCCACTAGAGCTGCAGATGCCAAACACGTGGAATCCTCTACAAAGCGTTTGTTATCCCGAACATTCAAGGATGAGAGAGATAAAAGAGAACTAAAGGCGGCTCTGAAACAGATGGCAGAGTATATCAACGCCATTCAGAACCCGACCATGGCGCCAGTTGTTCAAGCCTTACACCCATTTGATCCCAAATCTCCAGCAAGCCAAAAGCTCCTGGAGCAGGTTCGGTTGAATAAAGTAATTGCAGATGCCTATTATGAGTAGTTAGACTCAATTATTCAATAGGGGATCAACTACATCACGAACCTGGTCCAAATTCATGGAGCGACATTGTCAGCTAGTAGCGAACTTAAGGCAGAACTAGCCGCTTGGGAAAAAGTAAAGGTAAAGTGGGATGATGTAATAGCCCAAATTTCTAAAGTACAAAAATATGGTGTTATAAAGTTCTTGAAGGAGAAACTGCTGAAGGGGCTAGATGAAGATACTCTATGGGTTTCAAAGAAAGACATCGAATGGAGAAATTCGATCATTGAGCATGGTTTTGGAGAGTTCGAGAAGCTACAAAAGGAATTATTGGGATTAATGAGCTTCATGCAGAAAGATTTAAAATGCCTCGACATTCGTCTGCTGGAGGATTGTAAAACAGTCATGGATGTTGATGATATGTTATGCACATTCAAGGCAAAAATTTAGTCTTTTCAAGAAACTCAAGGAACTAAGCACAGATGACTTCACAGAGTTAGCAGGACCGAGGCCATGGTAACAGTCTGTATGGAAAATTTGGGGTCACATGAAAAGAAAGTGATACATATCAAAAGGGACAAGAGAGTCTGGGAACCACGAATCACACACGTAGGACTGCCGCAAAATCAACTGATTATGGATCTCTCGACGACCTATCTTGAATGGCATAAACCAGTCGACGGTGCCACGATGTCCATGACGTGATACGTGCCCCTGAATTCCAGTGAAAAATCGATTATTTTGCGATCTTTTGCTTTCCCAGTTAGATTGAAGTAGTTGTTAAAACTACCCACCTGCGTGTGGAAGTTTATTATCTTTTACTCCGGTTAAAAACTATCATAACTTGGAAACTATAAATATGGCTGAAAAAGACTATGGAAAGGTTCGAACTTTGTTTTTGGCTAGCATAAGTATAGTATAGTGGTAGTTAGTTATTCTCCAGGTTTTGTGATTGCAATGATCTGTGTGAAAAGACTTTTATCCGTGAATAGAAGAAGGTTTATTGCAGAAATGGCAAATCTGTGAATTTGTTGTGATTGTGTTAGTAATCTCTGTTGGGATTATTTGGAATTTGCAGTGGATGTTTATCTTTATCATTCTGGTAGATTGCATGCCAAATTATGGAGATGGTGTATGTGATTAGAGATTAGTCTAATAGTTCAATAAATCGTTGAGCGCTCTGTCATTTTAAAATTAAAGCTTATTGCCTGTATTCATTTCATGGTTATGGTGAATGCGGAAAACCTTCATTACTTTCAGGTCAAAAGTATACATTCACTTTTACTTTGTGCTTTTTGATTCATTGGAAATCATAAGGGTAGCTGCACCATTAAACAGAGGTTGAACTTCAACAAGTTCTTCCAACTGTAGTGAAGTTTGTTCTTTGCACGTGGGCATGCGAGTTGAAATCTCAAAATATATAAATACATATATTTGTGTGAAGACAAATCTGTTCACTAACAATAATCATAGATAGTAGAGCTTATTATGATAAACATAATCATCTTATGATGTTGCAGATAATCAGATCGGTGAAGGATAGGAATCAAATGTTCAAGGCCGATAGGCCAATTATACATTTGATTACATTGGTTAGATTAATCCGACCAAAGCTACAAATCATTAAAAAGCCAACCTATGCACCTTCTAGGTGCGAACATGAAGGGGGTGTCTTTAAAAGGATTAGAGATATAAATCTCAAGTGAGTGTTGCGTTGAGAAGGGGGGGGGCAGACAACAAGAAAACCCATCATCCAAGGAAATAATCAAGGGTAGAGGTATCAATCTGAGGAAGAAACACAAAAAAATACAATCGAAGAAATCATTATGACATTGAATTCAGATCTCAAGATTGGGCAGACTTATAATAGCGGGTGCCAACAATGATATTGTGGATTGAATGGAAGCGTAATACACACGTTGGGCTAGTAATAAGAATACAAACTCACTCATATTTTAGGCCTTATTGGTGGGAACGACAAAGTTTATATCCGCCTTATATTTTGAATGATACTCTTATCTTTGTAATGCTCGGTGATTATATATGAAGCTGGTCAATATATTTTGGCGAAACATTGGACACAACAATATTAATGCGACGATTAATATTGATAGATTCTTCTCTGGGAATGGCAAGTGCAAACACAGTGAGTCAAGGCACAATCAAGCCTCTGAGTTTTTATTACCAATACATATCACCGAAGGTGTCCTCTGATTGAAGATCTATGTGGAGACGGTGAAGACAAATAGTGGTAGGGACCGTGGACCCTCCTATTAAGCTTGAAGTTTATCATTATTGTTTCCCTGTATAGCATCTCTCTGGTCAGGGAATTTCTTTGTCGCTACCTTGGAGCTCCTTATTGGTTGGGGCCATGAGTTTGGGAGAGTCGCGATGTGACTCAGAGGAGTAATCAGTATAATTTCTACTGTAATACTGCTATAACCAGAACCGGGCTCTTGTTGTACATTCTTTGGGAACTTTCATCTACAGTTTTAGCCTAAGATAAAAGCAAAGGAATGAACGTATTGAGAGGGAAATAAGATATATATTGGTCCATCAAAGAAAGAGAATCATTAGACATCCGATCAATGAGTAAGTTTGAGGAATTACAAGTAATAAACTATACATGTCCAAGCACCTAGCTCTGTATCAAGATAAGTTCTATCTTTTAAATTATTCTTAGAATTTTAAGTTGAACATTATGATGAAATATCTGTAATTTTGATAAATTTATATTTATAACTGTATTACATTTCTCATCTCCAGTTGGAATTACCGATTCAGGACTAAATTAAGGTAAATCCCAAAAAGGGACATTACATATGTCATCCAAAAGGATGGAGAGAGCATTTAGACATGGGCAAGTAGAATGAGTGACACAATGTATGATCCTTAATAGATTTTTACCCAAAGAAGGGAAGACTACTCATATTGATATCCAATCTATGTTGGACAAGCATGGGGGGGGGGTGTTCAACAATATTCCACTTGGATTACCTCTTAAGAGGGGTTTTGAGCATGCCATCGAATTAGAAGAGGGAGCAGATCTAGTCATCACCACACCTTATGGAAACCTGAAAAGATATAAGGAAAAAATTGTGAAAACAATTAAGGAATTTCTTGAGATTGGGCATATGCAACTTAGCTCTAGCCCTTTTGCTTCATCCTTAGTAATGGTAAAATAGAAAGATGGTAATATGAGGACGCGTGTGGATTATAGGGAACTCAATAAAAACTATCAAGAATGAATACCCCATCCCTAGGGTTGGTGAATTAATTGATGAACTTCATGGTGCAGTATACTTTTCTAAGATTGATTTACGTTCTAGATACCACCAAATAAGAATGACAAGAGAGGATGTTCACAAAATTGCTTTTAGGTGTCATTTTGACCATTTTGAATTTCTAGCCTTACCATTGGGGCTAACTAATGCCCCGACTACATTCCAACCCTTCATGAACCACTTATTTAGTAAATAGTCAAGGAAATTTCTTTTGGTATTCTTTGATGATATATTGATTTATAGTAGAACTTCAAAAGATCACTTAAGGTGTATTGATGAGGCACTGGTAATACTTGAGCAACAATCACTATTTGCCAAAGCATCTAAATGTGAATTTGGAATGATTGAAGTCGTGTATTTAGGGCATAAGATCAATGCCCAAATAGTTAGTGTGGATAAAGAGAAATCAAAGTGATAGTAGATTGTCCTTAGCTAGAGAAGGGGATTTTTTGGGACTTTGCAGTTATTATGGAAGGTTTGTGGAAGTATGATTGAGGCTAGCTGCCTTGTTGACAGATTTAACTTAGAAAGGTGCTTTCTCATCGAACAAGGAGGCACAAAGAGCTTTTGACAAGCTCAAAGATATAACAAGCTCTTGTCTGGTATTGGCCATCCTAGATTTCTTTATTCCATTTAAATAATAATATGACACTTTAGGAGAATTATCGGAGTCGTATTAATGCAAAATAAATATCCAATAGCTTTCGAAAGTCACAAGATTAAGAAAAGGAACAAAATGTTGAGATCTCATTTATGCTATGCTCTATGACGGATATTTATGCGGATTGGTAAAATTTGATACTTGCCAAATGCGCCAAGGATATGCTGGCTAATTATGTATTGGAAGGCAAACTACATGATGACAAGTACAAGGTGGTGGAGGAACTCATTCTCTACAAAGATTAAATTTATCTTGAGCCCAGGATTGGAAATGAAAAAAAAACGATTTTGAAGGCATAATATGATACTCCATTAACGACTCATCAAGGTTACTATAAAACATACGAGCGAGGGAAATTTGTTTTGAGAAAGGTCTCAAAGGGGATGTTTGGATGCATATCAAGGAATGTATCGTTTATCAAAGAAATGAGATAGGTCAAACATTTCCAGCTGGTTTCTCACAACCCTTACCCATACCAAATAGAAACTGCAGAGTATTTTGATGGTCTTCATCACAAGGCTTTTGAAAGTACAAGGAAAGGATTGTATATTTGTGGCAGTGGATATACTTAGTACACCTTTTGAATATAAAGGACCACAAGTAATTGATCTCTTCTTTAGAGAAATCTTCAAATTACATGGACTACCTAGATATATCATGAGTGATAGATAATAAATTCCTTGGTTTATTTTGGTAGGAAATCCCTAAGTTGGCCGAAACATAACTTACAACAAGCACTAGCTACCAACCATAAACGGATGGGCAAATCGTAATTGTAAATAAATGGCTTGAAGGATATTTACAGAAGTATGTCACATTGTCCAAATGGGTCAAATGGTTTTGTCTTGGAGATATTGCTACAATTCTGCTCACCACATGTTAATAGGAATGACTCCCTTGAAGGTATTGTATGGTTATGAGGTAGTAGCATTTTGAGATTTGATTCTTACAGATAGTGGCCTTGTAATGTCCACAAATTAAGAATATCCAAATTTGCTCTAGATTATAGTTTTTATAAAACAAGTAGGGTTTTAGGGTGCCTTTTTGCTTTGATTGAGATATTGCAACAAGTTAGGGCACATTAAAATCATAATTCAAAATTAAACATTCTTAAGTTAGAAGTAAATATATATAAGATTCATAGATTGCTTAAATCAAATTTTGAAATGTCTCAACCATAGAAGTAATAAGGTGGGGTGATTTGATGAGGTGCCCATGAAACCTCTACCCTAGGCCCAAGAGTGGATATACTATCCCTCTTGGCCTCATGTGGCCCTTGCCATACAAATGAGGTGGCATACCTAGTGTGGCGTCTTATCACCATTCTCCTTATCCCTGTCATTTCTACCTTACCTTCACTGGTTGAGCATCCCTATGCATTGGTTCACCATGATAGAGGTTGTGAAGATTATTCACAGTAGGGTGCCCAAAAAGTCGCTGCTTCTTAAGCCCAAAGGCAATCCCCTTGTCCCCCTTTGGCCCCATGGGACTCCTTAGTGACATAGCATGGGATGGCGTGCTTAGAAAGTGACCTCATCACCATTCTCCCTCCTATGACCTCATTCCCCTATCATGGCTAATTTTGATATACAGAAAACATGCATAATATTTCAACCTAATTTCTATACTACATGTACGAGTTATCAGCAAAATGTATATATTAAACCTTTGACGTACAATTGCATGTATATGTAAATCAACATAATATCATATCATTGAAATGTATACCGAATCTAGATAGAGAACAATCAGTAAAAACTTATAGTCATTGTATATTACTTTTATCATGCGATCCTGTTATGAAATTATTACTAAAATCTGTTCTTAGTGTCTTCTTCTCTCTGTCGATGATTGGATAAATAATATAAACTGATTGAATTGATTGTAGGTCTATTTGCTTTATTCCCAATTTGTTTTTGATGAATGATAGAATGATTTTCTTTGATTCAATGATTTGTTATGTTAGTGAATGATGATTGTGGAATTCATAGATTGAGGAGTGATGATTGAGTGCGTGCTGATTTGATGTATTGGTGAATAATGGTAGATAAATGAACCTTGATACATTATTGATGAACAATGCTAGATAAATGATCCTTGATACATTATTGGTGAAAGGGTCAACACCTTTCATAAGAATTGAGTCGCCACTTTCCATTGTGGCCTTCTAGAATAAAATATTATTCCCCAAATTTATCTCCTTTGAATGCCCTCATCAAATGAAGCCTTCTCCTCTTAATATCTTTTAATGCGAGGAAGAGTCACATCTCTTCACCATATTTGCCCCTTGCAATGGCCACACCCTTTCACAATTACCACCCTTCGAAAGGGTCACAACCCTCCATTATTGCTGCCCCTTTGGAAGGTACTTCCCTATTGTCTTCCCCTTCTTCTTGTTCCATTAATCCTTCCTTAATTCCTATGCCAGCCTGAGTTGGCCTAGTGGTGGAGAACTTGTACTCTTGAAAGAGAGGTAACAAGTTCAAATCCCACTGGGGGGTAGGGTATGTGCGCCTTGTTTGTAGCACAGTTAGGTGCCTCTCGCAAGGAGTACGAGGTAGTCCCATATTGCTGTCACCATACGTAGACCCAAAAACACATGGCTGGTATCGTGGACTATAAAAGGGCCTTTCCTTTCCTTTCCTTTATGCAGAACTGTTGAAGTATGCAGCGTCAACAAAAATTTCATCTTCATTTTCTGGTTTCTACCTGTTTGTGAATGCCGAGTATGGTTGTTACTTCAGCGTTCAAGGTTGTATGTCTTTCCGCTTCAGCTGAGACTCTTACTTAGAGTATATTTTATGACTTGCATCTTTTCTTCATGGGGGATGATGTGTCATTACTTGGAGTAGATGAAGGGTCACCGCGTTAAGAGTGATGTGGCATCGTGAGTTCACCTAAGAGACTCCCGCGATTGCTACACAAAGAGTCATCTCTTGCATTCAAACGGTTTGGCGTTTCAAGGAGGATATGATTCGCTTGCTATTCCTTCTTCGCATTCTTATGGATTTGCATATATCCTTGTTCGGGCCCTTATTCTATTTATTATGGCTCCATTCTTGGTCATGTCTGTTGCTGTTCGAGTGTTGTACAATCTTTGCGTGTTCTCAGTATTTGTTCTCATCACAACATATTCTGTGTATTGAGTGAAGCTTGGTATTATGTTATATGTGTCTACAGTTCAGCATGTGATGTTTCTTTTTTGAGTTTTGCCGTGAAGGCTTTGTTTAGAACTTTGAGAACTATTAGTGTGTAAGGAAGTCCTGGGACTTTATTATTGTAAGTGTTTATCATCGTTCTCATTCAGTAGATTTAGAGTCTCAACAATTCTGGAGGAATTGTATTCAGCTTCTTATCATAAATAAAGGAGATCAATTTTGGTGGTGTGGTTGGGTTTTTCCGTTGTGCAAGAGGGTTTTCCCAGGATATATAGTGTGTTCTATTTTTGTTCTTTTTGCATCTATTTTTCTATGCAATTCTAGTTTGAATTTTAACATGGTATCAGAGCGGGTCTAAAGAAAAGATCCAGAACTAGATCTATTTGCTTTGTATTATTTCTTGGTTGTCTTTTAGCTTGTTTATTTCAGCATTTGCAATGGTGAACGGTCTTAAAGTTGAAGACAGACTAGATTGTGCTACAAATTTTACATCATGGAAATTTAGAGTTTTGATTGCACTTGAAGAGAATGAGCTTCTCAACTATGTTAAGAATGATGTGCCTGAATCAATTGATGACACTGAGAAAACTTTAAGGAGAAAGAGCAATGTTATGACAAGAAAGATTCTGATTGATTGTGTTAAGGATCATTTATTACCTGTCATCTCCAAGCTGAATTCTGCTAAAGAGATGTTTGAAAGTCTTCAAAGTCTGTATGAATTCAATAACACTAGCAGAGCTTTAGCTTTGAGACGTCAACTTCTTCATATCAAAATGGCTAGAGGAGAATCTGTAGTATCTTTCTTTATGAAGATTTCAGAATTGAAGGATCAACTCAATGCTATTGGAGATTCTGTTGAGGACAAAGATCTTGTTATGGTAGCCATGAATGGTCTCTCTCATTCATGGGAATCATTTATTCAAGGTATTAGTGGGAGAGATGAACTTCCTAAGTTTGATAGGTTGAGAGCTGATTGCATTCAAGAGGAATGCAGATTGGAGGCTAGAGGAAATGTGCGAAAGTCTCATCATGAAGAAGACCAGGTTCTTGTTGCCCACACTTTTAGTAGAAAGGGGAGAAAAGGAAACTTCTAAAGATAGAGATAAGAATTCAGATTCAGCTCCTGACCCTAAGAAGAAGAGGGATCTCTCTAGAGTTTAGTAATTTAGATGTGACAAGTATGGTCACTATGCTAGGGATTGTACTACGAAGCTTCAACATTAAGTTGCTCTTACAAATGTTGATAATGTTTCTCCTCATAGAGAATCAAGTGAAAATTCAGAGGGATTCTTGTTTATATCTGCTCTCACTAGTATGCTTGAAATTATTTTAAGTCAAGGGAAGTATGCTTGATTGCAAGTCAATGGCAACTCCTATGGAAGCTAATTTGAAAAAGTTACATGAGGATGCTGTTAGTTCAGATTTAATTGATCCTTACATGTATAGGCAGCTGATTGGTTCTTTGATGTATTTGGTTAACACTAGGCCTGACATTTGTTATGCCGTTAATACTCTGAGTATGGTCTGAAATATTCTTCTTGTGAAGGTCTGAAGTTACATGGTTTTTCTGATTCATATTGGGCAGGGTGTGTGCCTGATAGGAAGAACACTTCAGGTTGTTGTTTCAGCCTTGTTTCAGCCATGATTTCTTGGTTCATCAAGAAACAATCTCGTGTAGCTCAAATTATAGCTGAGGCTGAATATATTGCAGCTTGGATGGCTGCTCGAGAAGCAATGTGGCTTCTTAAACTTCTTGCAGGACTGTTTGGGAAATATTTGGAACTTACCGCGATTCATTGTGATAACCAAAGCTGTGTGAAGCTTTCGGTTAATCCCGTTTTTCATGATAGATCTAAGCATGTGGAGATCAACTATCACTATTTGAGAGACATGGTTCAAAGTAAAGCAGTTGAGCTGAAGTATATTTGCACGGATGAACAAACAACTGGCATTCTCACCAAGCCTCTTCCTAGAGTGAAGTTTTCTTATTTTCGAGATAAGCTTGGTATTTTGATAATGATACTCTTGTTGAGAGAGAGAGTCTCAACTTCCGTAATTCTTGCTTTATGTGAATTAATGCATTCTTCTTTGTGATGAAGAAGTTTGAGGTGTATGGTATTTTGGAGAATGTTACTCTTGTTGAGAGAGAGTCTCAACTTCAGTAATTCTTGCTTTATGTGAATTAATGCATTCTTCTTTGTGATGAAGAAGTTTGAGGTGTAAGCCCTTGTTAATGCATTTTCCTCTATGATAGAGGAATTCGAGGTGCAAGCCCTTGTTGAATCTTTTCACTTGTGGGTGTAGCCATAGTGGATGTCATGTTGAGAGACTCCATAACGACATCACGTTGAGTGACTCTGTGATGAGAGTTGTGTTTATTTTTCACACATGGGTGTAGCCATGGTGAATATCCTGTCTAGTGACTCCATGATGCTATCACGTTGAGAGACTCCGTGATATTTTGTGTTGCTTTCTCACATATGGGTGTAGCCATTGTGAGTGTCATGTTGAGAGATTCCATGACTTAAGTATTTGAAAATTTCTCCTTTGCTAAGAGGGAGTGGTGAAGTATGTAGCGTCAACAGAAATTTCATCTTCATTTTTTGGTTTCTACTTGTTTGTGGATGCCGAGTATGGTTGTTACTTTTGAGTTCAAGGTTGTATGTCTTTCCGCTTCAGTTGAGACTCTTACTTAGAGTTTATTTTATGACTTGCATATTTTCTTCGTGGGGGATGATGTGTCATTACTTGGAGTATATGAAGGGTCACCGCGTTAAGAGTGATGTGGCATCATGAGTTCACCTAAGAGATTCATTGGATTGCCACACAAAGAGTCATCTCTTGCATTCGAACGGTTTGGCATTTCAAGAAGGATATGATTCGCTTGCTATTCCTTCTTCGCATTCTTATGGATTTGCATGTATCTTTGTTTGGGCCCTTATTCTATTTATTATGGCTCCATTCTTGGTCACGTCTGCTGCTGTTCGAGTGTTCTACAATCTTTGCGTGTTCTCAGCATTTGTTCTGCTAATCACAACATATTCTGTGTATTGAGTGAAGCTTGATATTATGTTATATGTGTCTACAATTCAGCATGTGATGTTTCTTTTTTGAGTTCTGCCGTGAAGGCTTTGTTTAGAATTCTGAGCATTATTAGTGTGTAAGGAAGTCTTGGGACTTTATTATTGTAAGTGTTTATCATCGTTCTCATTCAATAGATTTAGAGTCTCAGCAATTTTGGAGGAATTGTATTCAGTTTCTTATCATAAATAAAGGAGATTAATTTTGGTGGTGTGGCTGGGTTTTTCACTTGCGTAGGAGGGTTTTCCCAGGATATATAGTGTGTTCTGTTTTTGTTCTTTTTGCATCTATTTTTCTATGCAATTCTGGTTCCAATTTTTTAAAAAGATTTGTCTTATATCTCAGGTTAGCACTTGCTATGGTTACCTTATGATGATTCCTTCTTCCACACCTTCAACAAATGACTTTTAGCTCCTATTTATATCTTCATGATGGGAGAGTCACGACCTTTCATAAGTGCCACCTTTTGAAAGAGTTACAACCCTTCACAACCTTTACCTTTTGAAGGAGTGACTTCCTTATTGTTTCTTCTCCATTAGTACTCTATTGATTCACCTTCAAACTATGTCATCTCTTTATGCTTCTCCTTTAAGTCCGCATAGACTTTCCTCCTCAATTTTCATCAGCATATTCCTTTATATCTGCATAAACTTTCCTTACAATTCTGCTATTAACTCTTCTTACAATAATGCCTCCAGCCTTTCTTTGATAATCTTCCCTCTTTTCCTTCTCATTTGCAGATCTACAAATGTAAGTATGATACAAACTATTGCTCCCCTCAAATGCACTCTACAACTTCTTAATATATCTTCACAAGAGTGGCGTCTCTTACCCTTTTAAATTGGTCCTTAACTAATCTTAATTGTTGTTGTTTATTTTCAATTCAGGTTTATTTAAAATTTCTTCTCCAATTCCAACTTGATTATTCCATATTTTATTTTCCAATTTTCCTTGCTCCATCCTGTTGATATTATGGCTTCTACGACAAATATCTTATACCTTGGATAAATAATAATAAATATATAGAATATATATTTGTTATTATAATTCGATATATAAATAATAATATCAAACATAAGGAATATTTAATATTTATTGTTTATTAATAAAATCAATTTTATATGCTTAAATGGTTTAATTTAAATAATAAATTAAAGAGGGCCCAAGTCGTCCTCTTGGGTAAACATAATTATTTTTAATTATCCAAGTCGGTCTCTTGAGGAGGCACTCCATTTGCATATATAAGTAAATCGATTCTTGGTGGAGAAAATATCAAAAACATAACATATGATCTCCCTCTCAAGAATCGATCATACTCAGTGATTTTCATCTGCCATTATGCATTCAACTAGTGCGAAATATACTAGCGAATTGGATCAGACATTGGTGTGAATTGCATAAGCAAATGATGATCAGATTTCTGGTGCTGATCATCCACCTAATATCGTCGGTTTAGTGCAGCCATTGAAGTCTGATTTATGTGCGAGATATCATGCATTAAAAGGCGATTTAGAGCAGCTGCGTTGTGCGACCTATATCAGACTTCGAACATTAAATTGATGCAATTTGTCAAAACATAATGATAAAATGGTGATACAAATCTGATGCAATACAAGGATATGCTAAGTAATTTGGATCAGCAATCCAATACTTGATAGTGCAACATTTTACATTATAGGAGTGCGATCTGCAAAAGAGTTTGGATTGAAGACCTATAGCAATTGGATCTGCAATTACCTCATACTGTGATCAGCATATGAAGAGAAGATAAAGGGCTGGCTGGACCTGATTAAAGGAGATTGACGAGAGCCTTCATCTAGCAGATTTTGAAGTACAAATCGTGTACTGTTCTTCCATACTCCTTGCTTACTTTGTGTATTGCTTTGTTTCAAGATTAAAAGACATCTATAGGCTGTAATTTCCTTGCATAAATCTGAAAACTCAACACGTCCATGTCCCTTTCCAAATGAACTCTTCTCCTATTTATATTTTATGTTGAGGGAGTTACATCTCTTCACTACATGCCGCTTGACCTTTCATTAAACTTAACTAACTTGTAATTATATATTATTATTATTTTATTTATTTATTAATTTTCTTAATTATTATTTGTTATTAAATCCCATTTCAGAAAGGGGACATTATAGGGTCATTGGAGCAAGAGACTTTTTGCAACACAGTGTGGATATTTTAAACACACTCAAAGAAAGCTTGCAACATGCCTAAAATTAACAAAATATATGTGGATCGTTGTAGATATTTTAAACACATTAAGCGAAGTTCTACAGAGAAACTCAAGCCACGATTCTATGGGCCTTGATTATAAGAAGGATCGGCAAAGTTGGTTATGAATTGGAGTTACCAGAAAACATTTGAACTCATAATGTCTTTCACATATCTCACCTCGAGAAGATGATAGGTCGACATATTACACCATGTGAAGTTACCTCCGCTTGATGACGAGGGAAAATTAATTTTGGAACTTAGGTCCATCTACATGAGAGAAAAGAAATTAAGAAATAAGGTCATTCCAGATGATTTGGTTAGATGGAGAATCCGACCTATGGAGGATGCCACTTGGAAGGAGTAGAAATCTTGAGCGTCCCAAATTCAAAATTTCTCAAGGAGAAGAAATCTTGGGAAGGGTGGATTGTCATGCCTCCACCAACTACAAGAGATCACAACTTTAATAAAACTCAAGATAGCAGCTTTAATAAAACTCAAGATCACAACTTTAATAAATCTCAAGATCGCAACCCTTAAACTTATAACATAGGCGATTGAAATGAAGTGGTGGTGATTCTATAGAGGAAGTCGATTAAGGTTAAATTAAGAAGTATCATTGGCAATGATTCCTAGAAGCATTCAACTAATATTAAATCAAGAGTTTCAAGACAACGATTATGGATTAAGGGTTGTAGTCTTTCAAAGGGCTCTAATTGCAAACAGTTACGACTCCCTCAATAATAATATATAAAGGGGTGATCATTTCTTGGAAGAAATAATCATTTAAGCATTCATTCATCAATCCATAAAAAAATCAAGCAATCAAAACATCAGCAAAGATCAATCAAGCAATTAGCAATAAATTTATCAATCTATCAAACAACTAATCTTTAATTTTCAGAATTATGCTTTATTGATTTTCAGAATTATGCTTATGACTTGTTGATCTGAATATTATAATACATTTATAATTTTTGACAAAGCCATTTGTTACAAAGGTAATTGCTTGATTTTATTGAAAAAATGAAATGTACGTATATAGGCAATTACATTGTTGATGTTTCCTAAAGAAACAATCAAACAACGAAGACTAAATTAGAAACAAATCTAATTTATGTAAAAATACATTATTGATCATTTAATTATAATATATGCAAACATTATTCTAATACCCTCCCTTAATGGTCAATCTATCAACTACACCAAGTTGCAATAATAATAATGATCAACGCATTGGACAAAGTGGCAATAATAATAATTAATATATTGGATATATTATTGATATATTTAATTATGATAAAATCAGTTGGATAATAATAATAAATATAAATGTTATATTTATTATTAAGGATTGATTTTAATAATGAAATATGGAGCAAATAATATAAAAGAATATATTATTATTATGGACCCAAGTTGGCCATCTTGGGAGGCCAAGAGTTTATCTTAATAAGCTCATATATTAAAGCGACTTGGAGAAGGTAAGAAGCAACCAAAAACATAACGTTGCCTTCTTCCTTCTGCAAGATCATTGGATGACCAAAAGTACTTGAGTAGATTTACATTGCATATTGAGCGATTTATATCAGACTTCTTTAGGCGAACTTGAGAAGTAAATTAGAGGATCAAATTGGAGCCTTAAGTAGCAGATTCAAGAGCGAATAAGAAGCATAAAAGGGGGCAGATCAAGCAGAAATTACATCTGCTATTGTGGTGAATTAAGCAGCCCTAGAAGGGCGAATTGTACATATCGTAGCAGACATATAAGGGCAGATCGAGCAGCCATAGAGGGAAAATTGTGTAGCCCTAGAAGAGCGAATTAAGGCAGACAACAAGGGCGAACTAGGGTAGAATTAGAGCAGCCCTAGAAGAACGAATTTGATAGCTCATTGAAGACCTTCAAGAACAGATTCATATCAGTCCTTGAAGGCAACATTGAAGGGCAAATTTGAAGGATACAAAGTGCAGATTTGAAGCCAACCAAAGGAAAAATCCAGACCTTCAAATCCGGGTATTATCTTTCCTTAATTGTGAATATTTATTATATCCTGTGTCTTAGCACTTGAAAGACCTCTATAGATTGTATTTTCCTTGCTATAATCTGAAAACATTAACAATATAAGTGCTTGATTCTTGTGAATGTCTTCTTCTAGATCAGTTTTGAAAATGCACTGGATCTTTCCTTTTAGAGTCTCCAAGAATCCCTCAAGTTTGGTCCAAATTTGTCCTTTAGGACTGCTCCGATTCTTTTAATCTCCTATATTCTGCCTTTTAGGTCTGCTGAATTATATCCAAATTCGCCCTTCTAGGGCTGCCCTTAGTCACCCCTATCGATCTGCTCAAATTTGTCCTTTATGGCCTGCCAATATTTGCTTGTAGGGTCTGCTCCTTGTCTTATTTTGCACTGAGATGCTGCTATATTTTGCTCCTTAATTCTGCTATAGAAGTCTTCTATAGTCGCTGCTATTAAGTGTCTGATATAGTGCGAACTAGGGCAGTTATGTTATGTTTTTGATAATGCTCTTAGTTTGCACTATTTCACATATAAATATGAATGACTTAAGGTCAAGAGTCACAACTCTTCAAGGCTGCCGACTTCCTTAATTAAGCTGGCCGACTTGCATAATTCATGTCACCTTAATTATGCAAGTCGTCCCTTTATTTATTGCCACTTTATTTATTTCTTTCATTAAGTTCCCACTTAATATAATGTCTCCAACTTAAGTTGGCAAATATAATAAGTCATTGTTTTGTTGATCTTTTCCGTAAAGGCCAAAAACATTAACAAGAGCACCCCTTGATTATCACAAAAATGAGGTGAAGGATCTACTTGAGACATGTGCATGTCAGAAAACATTCATTGAAGCCAAACTGCCTCACAAGCTTCTTTAATAGTTCCTCGATATTTTTCTTCAATTGAGGAAAGAGCTACTACCTGTTGTTTCTTGCTAGCCCATGTGATTGCACATGTTTCCAGATTGAAGACATACCTAGATGTAGATTAATTGTCATCAACAAAAGCTGTCCAATCTGAGTCTGTGAAACCAATGAGGCTAGAATCTTTGCTTTTGTCGTACAAAATGCTAAAGTCAGAAGTGCCCTTCACATATCTCAGCAGATGCTTCGCTGCAACCCAATGTTCATCTCTAGGGGCTGTCATGAAGCGAGAAATGTATCACAACAAAACTAAGATTAGGTCTAGTGACAGTGAGATAGATGAGGCTGCCCACGAGTTGCCTGGACATGGATTCATCCACCATAGTTGAATTTGATTTGGTTGACAACTTCAGCCCTTTCTCCATAGGTGTGGATGTAGTTTGCAACCTTGCATCTGAAATTTGTCTAGTAGATTCCATGCATGCTTTGATTGAGAGATAAAGATATTGTTTTTTGTTTGCCAAACCTCAACACCTAAGCAGTAATGCAAAAGTCCCAAATCTGTCATGTCAAAGGACTGACACAAATTTTGTTTGATCTGCTCAATCAAAAGTGCTGTACTACCATTAATAATCAGATCAACATAGATGACAAGTAGAAGAATATCACCACTAGTAGTTTTGACGTACAAATTGGAATTAGGACTTCTCCGAAAACCCTAATCACCAAGGTACTTATCAATCTTTATGTACCAAACCCGAGGAGCCTGTTTCAGGCTATAGAGTGCTTTCACCAGTCTGCATATCTCGTGTGCTTTATCAACAACCTTGAATCTGAGAGGCTACACCATATAGACTTCTTCCTCTAATTCACCATTGAGGAATGCATTCTTGACATCCATTTGATGGACTTTCCAACCAAATTGGGCTGACATGGCAAGGACGAGCCAAATTGTATTCATTTTGGCTATAGGAACAAAGGTCTCATAGTCAATGCCTTCCTTATGTGAAAACCCTCTAGCAACTAGACGAGTTTGTACTTATCAAGGGTTTTATCAGCCTTATACTTAACTTTATACACCCATTTGCAGCCAAAGGGCTTCTTCCCACGTGGAAGATCAAACAAGACCCAAGGGTTGTTTTTCAAAAGACTATGGTATTCAACTTCCATAGCCCGTTCACACTCAGGTATACCTTTAGCCTCTGAATAGGCTCATAAACACTGAGTGTTGGCCATAAGAACAAAATTAACTGTATTCTATTGCTTGCTCTTGTTTCTAGTTGATCTACCCTCAATGAGCTCATCATCATGGAGATCACCTATGGTCTTGGCCCACCATTTAGGCTGGAGAGTAGAAGTACCAACATCTGATTCTGGGATGGCTGGACAATAGGATGTAGATCAACATCTTCCTGAGGAAAGTTGGGTGGAGCAATATCTTGCTTGGGAGACTCCACAACTTCAGAGTCAGAGTCATATGAATCCCTTCCATTAGGTGGACCTAATGGAAGATTAACACTCAAATCCTTAGCCTGTAGAGGCTGATCCTTAGGACTCAAAATAGGAGAAAAGAGCTGAAAAAGCCCTTGTTTTCCATCAAAGACAACATTCCAACTGAATATGAGACGATCAATGTTTATATCAATCAACCGATATTCTGTGGTTTTCATTCTATCTTGTGAACATGAGCTTTTGACTCTTGGAATCCAACGCTTGGCATCAGGAATCCGAACATAAGCTGAAGAGCCAAAGACTTTCAGGGGAGTTATTTTAGGCTTCTTGCTAGACTAGGCTTCCTCTAGAATCTTCTTCTTAACAACCTGTGTGGCAGATTTGTTTAGAAGATAGACAACAGTGTAGACTGCTTTTGCCCAAAATTTCTTTGGAACACTTGTATGCTCCAACATAGAACGAGCCATCTTAGTGATGGTGCGGTTTTGCTGCTCAACCACACCGTTTTGTTGAGGGGTGTAAGGGGTTGTAATCTGATGCTTGATGCCATGATGTGCACAAAAGTTGGGGAAATCAGAAGAAGAAAATCCCCCCCCATTAGCTAACCTAAGAGTTATTATTTGATGACCAACTATTTTTCTACCAAGGCCTTTAGCCAAAGTAGCTGGATACTCCTCTCCCTCCTTGGGTTTGCGTATCCTTGTATTTGATTTGGATGTATTTGATACAACCTAGATACATGCCAAATACTATACCCATATATGCCCCAAAAGCCTTGATTTTCCAACTGTGTTGAATACTACGTGATTTGATTTTTTAAAGTTTGACGTATATCTTCCCAAATTTATTTTGAAAAAACTTCATTCATGCAACTTTTTATAGTTTTTTGGTATAAATAAAATCCACACCGAATGAGAACAAATGAAAAGTTTTTCTATTTTAGTGATCCATTTTTTTGGGTTATCATCCAATGCAACTCTACTATTTTTGCATATTGTAAATTGTTAAATTAACTTGTAATTATTTATTGAGCATTTATGTGTCTATATTGCTTTTGAAGTAATGAAAATCTCCTCTAATAACTTAGAAAACTGTGATAAATATGTGTATGTGTTTTTTTATTAATGTTGTATCCAGTCGTATCCATATTTAGGGTCTTAAAAGATGACCGTATCTATATGCGATACCGTATTTGTATTTGTATCTGTATCCGTGTCCTTGCAAATTTCCCTTAAACTTCTGAAACATGCTAAACACTTTTGATTTTTGATTAAGAACATACTCCCACATTTTTCTACTAAAATCATCAACAAATAACCAAAAATACATGGACCCAATAACTGAAGGAGTGTTCATTGGTCCACATACATCAGCATGAACCAATTGTAATACCTTGGAAGCTCGCCAAGTATTGCCATTTGAAAATGGAGTTTGATGTTGCTTTCTAGCTTGACAAGCTCTGCAAACTCCATGATTCTAAGTTTGAATCTTAGGTAATTCAACAACCAAATCCTCCCAAAATAGTTGAGAGTGATAGTGTATGTTTAGATGTCCATATTGCTGATGCCAGAGATTGCTGATGGAAGAACTTCTGGCTGCCATGGCATGCTGCTGAGAATCACCAGTGTCAACGAGTCTATAAAGACCACGATCCTCAATACCCACAACAACTGTAGTGCAAGTTTCCCAATCAACAAAACAGGGACAAGCTGTTAAAAAACCAGAAGATAGGGTCTGAGGAAAGCCCTAGCTGCGTCTGCAAAAAAGACTGAGCGAAAACCCGAAGCAAAATAAAACGTAGAGTAGATGCAAAACCTAGAATTTTTTAGTAGCACCCAGAAAAAAATCAATGCAAACCCTAGGTTGTTGGATATGTGCAGAAAATCGCCACAGAAGAAGGCATCAAAAGACCGAGACTCTATCTTCAATCTTGTCGTGCGGGCACTAAGAATCAGCAGACTTATGGCTCATGTATTTCTCAGAAGAAAAGAAAACGCGATTTAGAGATTAATATGACCCACAAACCAACAAAGACGACTCACAAACAAGTAGAGAATGGCCCTCGAACGCACACAGAGATAAAAACATCCGTGGAAAGAAAGGTTGTGAGAATTTGAGGAGAGTCTGCCGTTGGGATGCGAATAATGCTGTACACACAACAAAAAAATTTGAACAAAAACCCTCAATAAAAAGAAACACGAATTTGGAAAGAACGGAAACACAAAGCTGTGAAAACTTACGCGGCTCACGAACATGTGAGAGCATTGCTTCGAACACACGATCACATAAAACCCTTGCTTTTTTTTTACAAAAGACCCAAAAACAACTTCGAATTACAGCCCCAGAAGCCCACAAATTTATAACAAATTTTTGATTTGAAAAAAATCCAATCCTGCTTTGATACCATGTTACAATGGTAATTACTCGTTTTTATTGAAAGAATGAAATGTACATATAGAAGCACTATTACATTGTTGATGTTTCCTAAAGAAACACTCAAACACTAAAGACTAAATTAGAAACAAATCTAAGTTATCTAAAAATATATTATTCACCATTAAATTATAATATATGCAGATATTATTCTAATAGCATTATCATTTTTGAGTAGGGACCATTGTTTTAACTCAGCAGCAAAAATTGTTGGGAGATAAAAATGACAAACCGAAAGTATTAAGATTTTTTGAAAAATTTGACAAAGAATCAAATTTAAAAAAGCAAAAGAATTGTAGAAACAAAGACATTTTTTTGAAATTTAAGGGCATTTCCATAGCATAGTGACGTAGAGAGCAAATAAAATAAAATGGGATTTTTTTTGTTTAGAGTCATATTGCTGATTATATTGCATTGAACAAAGCATGTTTCATAGTGCATAATACTATCTAGATGGTTATAGTTGACAAAATTTCAATTACAATATAGTTTTTATAAAGTCAACCTATAAACTAATTACTAAGTTCTGAAAAATTGAACGTAGCCAATGACTCTTGCTACTACAAATAGAGCTATGCTAGAGGGTTGCAGGTCCTGGTGATGAAGCTCCTAGTATAGAGTCTCTCACAAATCGTTCAAGCTTCATGACTATCCAAGTTGGCCTCTAGGATCTCAAAATCCTCAGGCTCAAAAAAGTCATTAAAAAGACTGTTTTCCTTTGCTTAGCAAACATCATAATTACAAAACGAGAATCAATTGGTTCATATTTGTGATTTAACAATACTTGCAATTTCTAGAACAGTGTGAAAGAGAACTTATTAAGAGTGTGAAAGGGAAATTATATGACAAAGGAAGCAATTGCAAAGTTCAACCTAATAGCTTCTGAATCAAATAGCTCAGCATAGAGTAATAGAAAATGCTTTTGAAAAATAAATCTCATGTCTCAAAAGGCCATAAATGATATTGAAATGTTCTGATTGATAACTATTTTAGCAGATTTCTAAAATGGTAAAGGGAGTGTTAAATATTTTTTCTGTTAGATAATGAAGACCAGGTAGTACAAAAGAAGAGAGCAACTATTTGAGCCACAATTTTTAGCTTTATTATTCATGTAATTTTCCTTGATTTTTCATGTAAGTGGATGGTGGAGTTAAAAACATTGATGGACTTTGAGTTGATAATTTTAGGGACTATATGTACAAGTTCCAATGAAAAATCAAAGCACGAGGAACACATCCTTTCAATTGGACAATTGCTGAAATCTATCTGGATTGTTAACGAGCAAATATATGAGGCTCGCTTCGGGAGGGAATAAGATAAGCCCATAAGACATGTATTAGTTTGTCTGATGCAGATGTACATGCATGGAATGCTACACTATATATTGAGATGTTCTCTTTGATAACTATTTTAGCAGATTTGTAAAACAGTAAAGGGAGTGTTAAATACTTTTCCCCATATTCTAAAGCCTTGTTGAATTTTTTTTCTAGATGTTCACAATGATCCCCTTCTTTCTCAGAAAATGCAGTCAAATCATCTTGGTAGATAACCATGAATAAATCAATAAACTCTTTAAATGCTACATCAATGGCTCTCTGAAAAGTTGCTCCTGCATTTATTAGTCCAAATGGCAGTCTAACATATACATAAGTTCCCCATGGAGTAGTAAATGCAGTCTTAAATTGTTAGTACAAAAGAAGAGAGCAACTATTTGAGTTGAGTTATAATTTTAGCTAGTTTTTTTGTGTATAAGTGGATGACGAGTTAAAAACATTGATGGAGTTTGAGTTGAGAATTTGAGAGATGATAGGTGCAAGTTTCAAAAAAAAATCAAAGCGCGAGGATTATTCTCTTTTGAGATATATGAGGCCCGCTTTTGGAGGGATTAAGATAAACCCACGAGACAAGGGAATGACCTCTCTTGAGACATGTATTAGTTTTGCCTGATACCTATTTAATATGCATGGAATGCTACACTTTATATGTCTATAACATTCATGTATTACTATTGTATTCCTTTCAGGCCTTTTGAACCTCCATGTAGATGACGAGCCTAAATGTAGTTCCATAACAAGTGAGGGGCATGCATTTAAGCAGTGAGTTTCACCAATTAACAGAAGCATTAAGCCTGTAACTTTAATATAACCAAAACAATTCTTCATTTTGATATAAAATATTGCTAGAGTTCTTTTTTTTTAAGCATTACAAGCTAATTTTTATCTTTCTGATAGGAACCATTCTGCTTCCGGTTCCACAATTTCTATTTACTATTATGTAAATACTTTTGTTTCCCACTTATAATTTTGTTAGCATCTGAAAGGAAACTTGTCCCAATGTAACCTTGATAATGTAAATAACCACCTTGATATTATTGTTGACAATTGAAATGTTAGAGCTCATTTGAATTGTCAGGATCACAAAAATTCCACAAAAACAAACCTCTTTAGGTTGATACGAGGCCAATAGAGTTCAGTTTCAGTTTATTTTGGCTTCGTATATTTACTTTTGGCCTCTTATAAGGTTCTGATATATTAGAAAAATCTGATAGAAGCCTTTTTAGTATTTATGATATTGTCTACTTTCTCAGTAAACTGTCTTTGGATTAATATACATGGAAAGCATCACTACAAGGCAAGGCAAATGACAGTGTTGTAGAATATTGAGAAAAAAACAGCACATCTCTTAACCATTCCATGCTAATGTTCTTAACATCAAATGTAGAAACATACCAAAGAACCTGTCTTTATTTTAATGTCCTTAACATCTATGAGAAATAAACATCCATTCAAGGTGGTCAATCTGTGATCTGCCTCAGCAACCTGATGAAATCTGGCAAATCTTTGATGGCGAACAATGTCGTGGCAGCTAATGCTCAGTTCTGTACTAAACATCAACAAAAAAACTCGATTAAATAGTGATTTCATGCAGTTAGGGTTTCATGACATGGTGGTGGACAATAAATGTGTTTCTTAGTTGTTTTTAGCAATTCTTTTGCAATTTAAACCCTTAAAATCATTGAACATTGTTGAAAATCATAGCTGATCAAATCACAATTTTCTGGGGAAAGATCATTTCGACTGAGGATTTTTTAAAATACAAATATTTGGATTTTTTGAGGATCTATGCTTTCTATGGTTACAAGGCAAAAATCAGGAATATTCTAAAAAGGGACCTTACATCCAATGTCCTTACAAGTCAAATGTGGAGGGTGGGGACTTGGACTTGACATCTCTTGGAAGACTTGAGGATGTTAATCATTGTTATGCTTCTAAATCATCATAAATACTGGTACGCCTCTCATATGCCTGAGGACATTTCATTATGCTTCCCTGTTTGAAACAAAAGAACAGTAACTCACCCTCAGTTTTTTTCACAAAATCAACTCATTTCCTGGTTTAGGGCAGGCAAGAATTTGAAGTGCACCAGATAGGTATTTTTCTTGCGGTTGTCACCATAGCTTTGTTTTCTTCAATTGGGCAGCCAAAAAGGCAGTTAAAACGACATGGGAAGGAGATTTGGAGGGATCGATTGGGTTAAAGAAGCATTTGAAACTGATTAACGTATATTCTGAATCAGTGTATAGGAAACATATAAATATTTAATTATTGAAAACAAGAATAATTAGATTTGCATCTTCCTATGCTATGTTCATCTGTTTGCTTGAGGATGTCTTATTTTGGTACCATCACTACCAATGTGGTTTGGCAGTGTTAAGAGGCTAACATGGAAAAGACAGGCCAAAACAAAAGCAACTGTATTGATGGATGGTTTGCAGAGCTTTTATTTTTGTTCATTGAGTGTTATGTTTGTCAGGCTTTGTGATCCAAAGTATTGGTTTTATTTTGTATTTATAATTGGGTATTGGTGCATGCTTCTCTATTGTGAGACATCCTCTTTAGCGTTTGTAGTTGTGTTAAGCATTTTGTTAATATGTGGCTTAGTTTATGTTAAACTAAAAAGACGGGTAAAAAATTATTCAACATAGAGAGAAAAAAGCACTGCACAATCCTGTCTTTATCCACTAACTGATCCAACATGTGAGCCAATTCCGAAGATAATTGTCCCTTGTTCACAATATTCCTATGTTACCCCAGGTTTCCGGGACGGGGGGACGTGGCGACGGGGAAACGGGTTTCCGGGACGGATTTTTTTTTCTCGAAGCAGGGGACGGCAGGGGACGGCAGTGGGAACAACTATATAAAAAATAGGGAAAATTTAAAATATATAGGGAAATTTGAAATATTCATATAAAAACATGGATAACACATGCTTATATAGATTATAAAACCTTAACATATAATGTTTGTGTTAAAAAATTAAACTTTAGAGTTCACATGAGAGTGCAAATCAA
Organism: Thuja plicata; assembly: GCA_018584345.1. NCBI lineage: Eukaryota > Viridiplantae > Streptophyta > Pinopsida > Cupressales > Cupressaceae > Thuja > Thuja plicata. The sequence goes on along the minus strand of MU226778.1, from coordinate 989,466 downwards.
ACAATTTTCAAAGCTGAAACATTAATTTTATGGTACAGCCAAGGGGAAGGTTTCCGGAAGTTTCCGAGTTTCCGGGACGTTTCGGAAACGGGGACGGCTCAATTTTTACCGGAAACGCGTCCCCGGGTAACATAGCAATATTCCAATCCTACATTTGATCAGAAGCCCATTTGGCCAGATAATCTGCTACTCCATTCCACTCCCTAGGGATGTGAACAAAAGTAACAGATTCCAAAGAGCCATGCAACCTAAGAATCTGTCTAATAACAAAAGCTAAGTGCCAACTGACATCATCTACCCGCTGTCCATTTAGCGGAGGCACCGCCACCTGAGAACGTGACTCACAAATAATCCATGTTACCCCGAGTTTTCAGGACGGGGGGGGGGGGAATGGGTTTCCGGGATGTTTTTTTTACCTGAGCAGGGGATAGCAAGAGACGACTATATATATGGAAATCTGAAACTTCAAATATATTCATGAATTATATAACATTGTAATTTGTAACTTTCATCATAGCAACATAATAACATTTATTAATCTAAAATCATTGAATCAATGATCATTAATCAAATCATCATAAACGAATCAGATGAGAGTACAAATTTCAATTTCATACATTCATAGATATAATTCATTGAAACAGTCAAAGACTTCCAAACAGCAGCAACAAGAAAGTCTCAATCTGCTGAAGTCTCAATCTATTCACAACTTCACATTCTATTTTCTAACAGCATACTCGGGCATATCTTTGATAAAAACTTAGAAAAGTTTATTTTTTTTACTAAACAATTGCTTTGCTATATTCAGCGTGGAAACCAGGAAATCTACTAAGTCTTCTATCTCTGAAAATTTGATTAATGAAAAGAGCGCCCGGTGTGCTAGAAATGGCTTTTTAGATCAATCAATTTATAAATATTGATCACTCGGGCCAGACAATGAAACCCTGCAAACCTTGCAAATATCAATATACTCGGGCTAGTATATACACAAGCTTGCAAAGTGCAAACCCAACAATGAAACGCCCACTCACGCGACAACGAACCAGGTCAACAGGGAAGAAATAAATTTTCGCGAGACACTGAAATAAATTATAAGAGAATGCCTCAGGCTTAGTTTGGTCGAGGCAAATAACAACATGAACACATTTTAATAATATTTGGGTTGCGTTGAGGTCCACGCACAATTAAAAAAAATTCCCAATATTTTATAAATTTATCTTTTTTCGCCTACTACCGTCGGAAACGACCAACCATTCCCGGGACGGTCAGGGGACGTTTTGGCCGTCCCAGCTGTCTCGAGGACGGTCAATGGTTTCCGAAAATTATGTTCACTGTTTTCGAGTTTCTGGGACAGTTTCCGAATTTTTTTGCATGACCGAGGACAACTTGGAAATGTTTTTGGCCATCCCCAAGTCCCCGAAATGGTTTCTGTTTCCAGTAATTGGGCATTTTGGATGGAAACGCGTTTCCGGGTAACATTGCAAATAATCCTTTTCCAGCCAAGAACACAACTACGCTCCACAACATAAAGAATGGTGAGAGCCTCCATGTAATTATTTGTATGAAGACCGTTATAAATTGAAAAAATAAACAGAACATCTCTGGAGCTATCACACCCAACTCCGCCAATACAAACATGACCAAGATTCCCCCGTGTAGCTCTAGCAACCTTCTTATCAATTAATAGTTCAAATTGTGATGCAAGTTTTTTCTTGTTAGAGGAGCTGGAAATGATATTAGGATTACATAATGACTCATCTATAGAAGAAAATATGGAAGATGTGTGTTTGTGAGAGAGGTGGGGAAATTTTTCAAGAAGAATGGCCTACTGTGACAGCAAAGAGCATGTAATGATGAGTGGATAACAAACTATTTTGACATTCCACAAAAAAAAAAATATCAAAATAATATATTGCTGACGAAACAGACAATGCACAAATTGATTTCTACCATTTTTTTCGTTCAAATTGATGTTTACAAAGTTCTTCACAATGGCAGTTATTAACCTCACCATATATATGAATAGTAATTTATTAGTAAAGATTGATAATATAAGATAAATAATAATTAAAAAAAACTGATATTAAGATGGTTAACAATTTAAGATTTACTTCAGAATTACTTTATGTAAACTCATGTTGCCATATACAAGAAGCAATCTCAAGGCAGCAATTTGAGACTTATTTAAAGTTATATTATGGAAATTTAGGATTTAACTTAATGCATGAATTTCCAGTTTATATCACTTTAGAATTAGTTACAGTGACAGGCTTTATATTATGATGTAACAGGAATTAATAATTCATATTAAATGAGGGATGCTAAAATCTGCAAAGATTTTCACATTGTCATTAAAATTTGCAAAAAATTTTACATTGTCATTCACTCGTAATATATATGTGAAAGATTATATTTACGTTTTAACAGTTGTGTTAATTACTTGTCAATCATGGATATCAGGATCGATTTTAATTTAAGATTTACTTTAGAGTTTGTGGAAATTAAAGATTAACTAACATAGATATCCGAAATTCATCTATTTAAAATTAAAAGGTCTTGAGAGATGGATGTATTTATCTATACTACTAGAGTCTCAACCACAGAGAGGAGAGCAAAGGTAATTGTTGCTAGAAAATAAGAAAAATGGGCTGTTGAATTAAATGAGAGAGCCTGAAACAAAGGTGTTTCTAATTGGGGCTAGATTAAAGACTTCGATTTTCTTTTGCTTTGCTAGGGGTCTAAAATTCTAAATACTATTTATCTTTTGGTTCATGTGCAGCCTGGCTACATACTTCATGACAGAATTATACGCCCTGCTGAGGTTGGTGTTGTAGAGGCAGTACAAACTGAAGCTGCAGAGGTTTCTGAGCATAGTGAACCAGCAGACGGTACAAAGGGTTCTTCCTGATTTGGAGCAGGAGTTTTGTATTATTTTTATTTTTTTAGGATATCTGAATCAGCAGCGAATTTCCTGCTGACTTAAGATATCTGATTAGCAGGGTAGGTTCAAGACCAGATTTTTGGCTTTTTCTGGCTGTGAAAACTCATTATAGTCTATGGTTTAAATTATATAATGTATTGGAAGTACGATTTAAGGACAATGTTAATCTGTTGCAGAGAAGTTTCAGCAGAAGCTGTTATTGTGACAATTTTGTGTACCCGTATCTTTGTCGAAGTGACAAATGCATGGGATGTCTGAACTCTTAATCATGTTTCATGCAGCATATTTAAGTTCCATTTGTAGGCTCTAACTATTGCTTCCAATATTAGTGTAGATTATTCATTAAACTATTGATGATATAGGATTGAAAATAATAAAGATAGTGTTCGAAATAAATTCAAGAACATGGTAACATGATCTTAAAATTTTTGTTTCCTGTCCTCATGAAAGCATGTCTTTACAGGCATTTTTTAATGTTCCAACAAATATGCTTTTTAGGTAGCTAAGACTGTAGTATGATTCTTCTGTGATCATTTACCCTTGTCCAATGGAGGAAGAACATAGTGATAGTAATATCACTGCATAGAATTGTTAAAAACATCTCATTGTATATACTAATTGGAGTATATTGTATGACACGTGCAGTCTGTCAGGAGTATCTGGAGTCTTACGAAAGTGGTTATTTGAATAAATTTTACTTTCTATTTACAGTTGTAGGAATTTGCTTGTGAACTCTATTTTCATGCGTGCTGGGGTAGTTCTGGACGTATAATGTATTGACCGATTTAATTCTTATCTATTTGGACAGAATCTGTTTGCAGCTATCATTCTTTGTTTTAAGGATTTTTTACTGTTTAATGAAAAACTCTTCAATTTTAATGAATGGCATGTTGAATCATTTTATGTCAATTTTCAAGTATCATATGAATTAAACCAATTTCTGATTCAGGCTTTCTTGTTACATGTTTTTGATAAAACATGCAAATTCAAGGTGAATGTTTAAACCTAATATTTTAATATCATTTGCATCAAAGGTTCGCACAGGAAACTATAGTTCCGGTATGATTTCTCATCTTGTTTTACCAAAAGTGAATATTTTGGAGATCTTATACTCGTGAGAAGATTATCCAATCGTCAGAAGATTACAACTCATTAATGTTTACAGTTTTGGGATAACTACAGATTGTTCTAAAAATAGTTGATTGGGTTTGAAGTTATTCATTAGTGGAGTGTGGTTTTGTTTGTGGGATATTCTTCCCCGTGGCTTCAACTCTTGACATTTAGGCTAGATGGATTCTAGAGACGAGGAATTCACGAGTAGAGATCTTTTTTCTTGTTATAATCCTGAACTTGTAAGAATGAAACTTAGAAAGGCTCCAATAATTTTGGCAAACAAAGAGTAACATAATTTGCAGTGGGATCACACCGGAGCATGAGATATTCCACAGAACTACAGGTTGACATGTAACTCTAACGACTCCAAGTATGATTAAAAAACAAAGGTAATATGGAAGCATGCCTCACGAGTACGAAACTTAGCCTGCAATCCAAATAGACCCCCATCAACTATAGCAGTTGGAACCAAGTGCACGATAATTTCTTGTAAAGAAACCATAATGTCTATTAGATGAATCATGAAAATGAAAATACAAAATTCGGCGCCTATGCCGAATCATAGACAAAATTCCAAGCTCCTAAAACGTTGTTAAGAGCTGTGTCCAGATTAGGTATGGCCTAAACAAACCAAGACTTGGCACCCTAAGAGATTAAAAATCACTGCAATCCAGCAAGCAAATGCCTGGTCGTTAAAGATTAGTTAATGTGGAATTTTAAAAGGCCCTCCCAACTTCGATGGATGTTGGAACTGGAATCTTGAAAAGTCTTTAGTTTTGCAGATTTGCGTTATGGAATGAATATACTGATACGAGGTGCGAAGATTGGTACTATGTGATGGATTGATGTGATGCGAGTTCAAAAAATTGGTAGCATGGAATGGATCCAAGTGATATTAGGTGCAAGAGCTAAATCAGGCACAATGAAAATGTTTAAGAAGCGGAAATGCCTATGCAGCCAACTAAAAAGCAATCCATACTAAAGAGAGTAAAACTCCCCTTATATGGATTGGATTTTAGTTGGCTGGATAACTATAGATTCAAGAAGCTGGCTGATTAAATAGAGTTGATCTTTTAATTCCTTTTTACGTGGGACAGTTCTAAACTTGTAAGAAGCCAATGTCATTTTTTTTTGTTTTATTGCATTATTTTTTGGGTTTCAAAACCATCAACAATTTAAGGTCAACAAAAAATATTTTATTATTAGTTAAGAAGTTTAATTATTAGATATATAAGATTTCAATGGTCATTCTCACGCATTATCACAGTTTTTTTGGGCTTATTTATGAAACATGTAATACTGCGATGAAGAATTCATCATCTCTTACTCTTGGCATCTCGTCTCTGTTTCTTGGTATCGCCAATGATTTTTTTCTCTGAATTTTGTTGGGTTTAATAATATTTGTCTTTGGAAGTTAATAATATTTGTGATACTTACGTCATTTACATATATTGTAAACATTTATCAGCCATCCCATTAACATAGTATTATGTACAACATTAATGAATAAGCTATATTGCCTAGAGAATGCAACTTGCAAGCAAAAAATGATCAACCGATTCTGGTAAGGTGCACATAATTAATGGAGAGGTTATATTGTTCCCCAAACTCAACTTGTGAGCCACAAATGACAAGTTTTTTAAAAGCCTTTTGAGAGGTTAACTATTTTTTTTTGTTAATTTTAAAATGTTTCAAAGAAATGGTTTAAAAATGTAATTGAGTGAATAATATTTTCTTGTTCATTTACTCATTTGGTGGATTAAAAAAGGGCAATCAAAATATTTTAATGTTTACAAGTTTATGATCAATATGAAAGGCTACTATATTATATATATTTTTTGTTTTTTACAATTAATCACTTGATATGACACCTTATTGTTCTTTCTTATGTTTTGATTAAAGGTAAAAGCATGTTTTGAAGGGGACTTGAAATCCTTTACATCACGAAGCTACAAAATATGAGCTTTAAAAGCAACAAAAAAACAACAATGAACTTCCAAAAAAGGGACACCGATAATAGCTAAAAAAAAAATTGGAACACCCAACAAAAAAGACAGCAGCCAACCAAAACACGAGATCAAACCCCAGCGTGCATAATTTCAGCTTTTTCCTTTTGGGTATCCTCCATCTTATCCTGGATTTCTTCCATCCTCCCGATGATGGTCTTCAATTTATCCACATTTTTCTTAGCAGCGGGGTACTTTTTCTTAGTGCTACCCCTTGTTCTGGTACCTGACCCTCCACTAGCTTCCAGATCACCATCCATGTGTTCAACACCTTCCCCCAGACCATTTTCTAGCATATTCACCAAAGTTTTAAGGTTGGAACTGAAAGTCTTCATGCTGTCTTTGCTGTGCTGAAGGATATCGAAAAGGGTGCTCTCCAACTTATCCATCCTATGATTAATGGAATTTAGGGTATTACCCATACTTTGTGAAGACGTCTTATCATCCTCATTGCTATTTTTTTTTTCCATCTACTCCTGGAGTTTAATGTTTGTAGCCTCTATTTTTTTGCACTTTAGGTTCACCATTTTTATCTCTTGAAAACACCACTTCTTAAACCTAAAGGAATATAGGGCCTCTGCCTTGGCAATTTGGAGAGCCCTGATGGTGATTTCTTCCTTGTCATTAAAATCATCAAAGATGAGTGATAGAAGACTCTCTTACCTGTTTGTCGCTTATATCTTCAGTCTCCTCAATCTTCTCCTGATTATCCTGAGAAACAGAGACATCATGCTTGATACCCCCAACAGAGTCGTCCAGAATAGGCACTTGCTCAATTTTGTCGCTCTCCTTTTTGTCCGAGGTCTCCAGCTCAGCATAATGGATAGTTTTTTCAACAAAGTCATCTAAATTCTGAGAATTCTGGACCATATTGTCTTTAGGAAACATACCTTCCATGTTGTTAGCAGTTCTCCCATGTTCTTATTTTCCTTACAATCTTGCTCGTTGCTCATCATCATTGTATCCTCATCCATTTTCTGGGTAGTCTCTTCAGTAAGAGTGATCTTTTCATTATCAGGCTCCTCTTTGTTCTCCGAGTTCTCCTTAGTATTCTCTTCAGCCTCACCCATATCCTAAATCTCAACATCATTCTCAGAATCTTCGGTATCCTCATCCTCCCTGTTAGGGCTAGGCAAATTCTGGACCTCAAAATCCTTGTCCTCCGTGGAGTTCTCTGTATCGTTCTCATCATCAATACTGCACTCAATGGCTTCCCTCTTCTCGAGTTTAGTGCCATGTTTCTTTGAGCTACTCTAAGGGTTTCTCCAGCCTTCTGTTTCCCTTTCCCGTGAACAAGGGTTTTGATTAGGGGCTCCAGGATAGTATCCCTAATATGCTCATAGATGAGCAGAATCAAGCCCTCATGCAGGATGAACTTTTTGGTTTTATTTTTATGCTCAAGTTCTTTCTTATGTTTATATTAGGCTATCGTGATATTAAATTATAATTCTAATCTATAATGGTAGGTGTCTAATTTTTTGAAATGGGTAATTTGGGCATCTTTGAATTCTTAAAGGATATTATTTTATTAATCTCCATATTATGTGAAATATTTTGTTATTATTGTAGACATCCAAAAATAATAATAATATTAAATTCCCTTTTATTCATCTAACTAATTAATTTAATCAATTACATAGTTTCATAGTTGGTATTTATCAATGGTTTAAATACTATCCCAATGTATTTTATTTAAATACATTTGCCTCACAAAACCCCTTTTTTAATAAATTTGTATTTCTTAAAATCCCTCCATATCTCTAATTCTTGTAAACAATGATTTATTCAAATTTAATTTGAATTATAATCTAAACCCTAGCTAGAAACCTATTAAGCCAATCTAGAGGCCTACCCTATTCCTACTCTACCCCCATCACCTCACTTCCTAAGCATATTTCCCTACCTAACTATCCTCTGATCATACTTAAAGGATGATTCCTAACCTTTTTAAGGCTAATGGAATGCTCACCCACATGGGAGAATTCTCTCCAAAATGGACACCCATTGCTCTTTAAGGCTCTTTACTCCTTTGTCTCCCCACTTGGAATTCTTGAGCCACTCAATATTAAATGCTATATTTGACTTCAAATTAGCCATTCCTTCAAGCCTATGTGTCCCTTATGTGGCTCTTATGTGGATGCCACATAGATGCCACCTCATCCAAGCCCTCTTCTACCCCAAAAGTCTATAAATAGAGGCCTTCTCTTAAATTTTCATCTCTCATTGTGCATTGTTATTATGCTAGAATTGCTTTAGAATTTCATTGCTAGTTTCATGTTTTTATGCTTAAATCACTTAGAAATCACATGCTAGGATCAATTTGGTAAATGAATCATAAGTTTCTTTCTTGTATTGCATTTAATTATCATAGTAGCATAATCATTTGAAGAATTTGAGACTAGTTCTTCATACTAGCTCTTGAATCTCTTCTTTTGCTCCCAATCTTGCATCCATAGTTGCATTTTGCATTGGGGATCCACTTCATTTTGTGTGTTT
>MU226778.1:928210-980860 GCA_018584345.1 Thuja plicata | reverse complement strand
GTGCAACTTGTTTTAGCTCTATCCAATGATATGAGGATACTTTGTTTTGTCTTGCTTGCTTTTATCTCACTTGGATTTTAGATGCTAACCCTCTAATGATTTCTTGTTTGTGAGTGATTGCAGGTTGGCATTTTCCTCATACACATTCTGGCACGCCCAGTGGGACTCACGTCCCTAAAACCATTCTAACTTCTTGTCTTTTTTCTTCCAAAATTTGCCAAACTCACGGATCGACGTCTGTGTTTTACGCAGAGGAGTCTGCGCAAACACTGGTTCTCTCTGAACTACCATTCGACGGCTGCGCTAAACCAACGTCTATGCCCTGAATTGGCGTTTCCACCTGGCATTGATTGTTTAAGATTTTTCCAAACATAATTTGTCATTTGTCAAGATTTATTGTCTTTCCCACTGCTTTTGGGCATTTTAGCATTCTATTTTTTTAGCAGAGATCAATATTACAATTAGTTATAATGTCAAAATTTTACTAAGGGAACGAATCTTGATGATTTCTTAAAGAACACTGTTTTTAAATGATTGGATAATCTCAAAAATGGCTAATTTTGATCAAATTAAAGATTAAGAAGAAAGAACAATAACACTTTTTGCTGTGATTTTGGGAACTTGCAGATACAACAGTGTCTGCATAAATGCGGGTTTCAGTTTCGGCGTCTGTGCAAACGCCGGTTCAGAACACTCATCGATCGACGTCTACGTTTCATGAATCGACGTCTCTGACTGGTATAACTATTTTCTGACTTTCTGTGTTTTCTGGCTTATTTTACTGCATTATGTTATTTTTGAGCTAAAACACAGAACAAACATCTGCACCCTGAATCGACGTCTGCACTCTGATAGACTGTTATTCATCATTTTGCTAACAATTTTTGAGTGGTTTTGTGATAACGCTTGTCAAAGGCTAAAGTTGAAACTACTAATCAATTGTCTTGTAGCACCACTGGCCAAAGAAATCAATTCAAAACTACCCACGTTTGTCTTGCAGGTTGCCTCAAATCAAAATTGACCAAACGATCATGTTTGTTGTAACCTTTTTTAGGCACCTAGACTAATTAGCTATATCTTTGTCTAATCTGAAGCAAGTGTTAGGGGATTATGCTCTCTTCCCTTTTGGGAAGATAAAAAACCTAGACACTTGCTTTGTGTTAAAAAATTAAATCTTTGGGAAAGAACAAACTTGTCTTGCGTGCTTGTGGAGAAAATGATACTAGATAGGAGATTATGCTCTTTTCCCCTTGTGGGAGGATCAGAAATCCAGACTCCTTTTTGTCGCCAATCCAATTTGCTTTAACAAGTTAATCCTTTAGATGGGCCTTCCAGTTGAGGGAAAAATCTCCCGAGAACGACCCACTTGAGAACGAGGTGTAAGCCACACCACTCTAACCCACGTTAATCAAATTTACTCCTTGGTGTTAAAGTCTCGGGAGTTGATTGGCATTTGAGCTTATACTCGGCTCTCGTCTAACTTAAGTGCGACCTCGCGGTCTCAATCACGTTTACGTGACCACTTTTATCAAGACACTCTATGGGGCTATACGCCTGAATTGTGCTTGCGCGGACATAGAGGATACAATCGAACGAAGAACCTTACTAAGCACTCTAGGCTTAGAAGCTACCCCGAACACCCCCGAAAGGTGATAATGCTTGTGCAAGGAAGATAGTAACTTCTCCAAGATCGCTCGTATATTCGTGCCACCCTAAGCGTTTGGAGTCGGCTAATACGACCTCATGACTGGAGCCATTGCGTGCTTGGTGACGACTGTATTATGATTAGCTCTTGTGTGTGTGCCTAAGCTTGCGAGCAATATTTTCATGCTATACCAATTCCTTAGGTAGACTTGTGCTTGAAGTGTTTGAAGAACATTGACAAATCCAAAACACAAACAAAATACCCAACATGCAAAATTTGTCACATGCTTGTATCCGTCAAGGTTGCTTTTTCCCTTGTCGGATTGTTTTCCAGACACATGCTTGTTATTTTCTGATTTGACTATGTTGAAATTGGTTCTTGCCATGGAACAAATCTATTGAAAATAAGAACGAGATCAAACTTTTTCCAAATCATCAAAACAATGTCCTTTTGCAGATTACCGTGAGCTCCAATTTTCAAAATTTGACCTTTTGCGAAAACTTCCAATTGCTCATCCAAAATCAAATCTGTTTATAGGACATGACCGATTCCAAGAAGCATAAGAAGGTAAAAACTCCGTTACCACCCGTACAAAGAGAACAGAAACGGAGTTTGTGATACACTTCAGTGAGCTCTACAAGTGGGAACTCTTATTGCGCAAGTAGTACAACCTTCCATCCCACCCTCCATCATGCACACGACACCTTCATCTATCTCGGGAGCCCCGCCTCTTGATCCAACATCAGCAGCACAAATGATACCCCCTATCGCTACATAGGCACCTCTTCAGACCACAGCCGCTCCGCTTTCACAAACATTCCCAACATTCGTAGCACAATTTCCACCACCACCGGTTAGCACTCAACAAACAACCATTCCACCCATCCCTACTCAGCCCATTCAAAGTGTAGCAACGAGTTTGCAACATCAAAGCACCCAAATCGCCAAGCCTATTCCTCCTTTCTCTTCCACCGCATACCTGCAACAACAAACATACTTCACCACAGGCATGCCACCTACCAACGCCTATAACCAACCCTTATTTTCGCAAGGGTCCACCTTCCCCATTCCACTAGCAGCACAACCGCAACGTGCGCCAATAGTTCTTCCTCAAACGCAATTCAATCCAAATCCTCTCGTGCAACAACCATCTACCAATCCCTTCATCATACCCCAAGTTCCCATACAACCTATCCAAGAATAACAACAACCAATCCAACAACAACAACAACCTATCTAACAACAACAACCAATCCAACAACAACAATAACCAATCCAACAACAACAATCTATCCAGCAACCATCCCAATCACAAAAACAATAGCAACAACATTCCAACCCTTTCACATCCCAAGCACAACAACAAATCCACCCGTTCGCAGCTACGCAGCCCACCATCCAAACTAAATAGCAGTCGCAACCACAAACGCAGGGGGAAAATCCTTTCATGGCACAATCATTGCAATAGTTTGCTAATCCTTTCATCCAACCCATGCAACAACAACAAACTCATTCCGCCGACTACCTAGCCATGCCATCCTCTGTTGCATCACAAACCATTCCATCTCCACAACAATTCAATGTTCCCAATAATACCCATTTTTTCGCTGCAACCACTGGGGGCATTCCACCACAGAACTCTTATCCTCCACCCCATGCAAGTGCGCAATAGGCTCAACCCAGTTATCCAACACCACAACAAATACAAACCTACTTCCAGCAGTTGCAACAACCTTAACAAGCGCCGCCACCTCCTCCACAATAATATTCCCCTCAGCTGTAACTTCCACCACAACAGCCCATATACGCTGACCAATAACCATCATATCAAACACCATAATATCCCCCATAGAATCCTCCATATTTGCCATTTGATCCATATCAGGTTCAGGGAATCCATGCAATCACGGTCAATAATCCTTCCCCACAAATCAATCATGAATGGGAGGAAATGAAGAATGCTCTCAAAGAGCTAAAAGTAGGGACCAAAACTAAAACATTCAAGTTTGAAGAAGTGTGTCCTTACCCGCTTGATCGATCTATCACTGCAATATCCTTCCCCAAGCACTTTGAGACACCCAAATTTGATAAATATCAAGGGAAGGGAGATTTTGTGAGCCACGTGAAGGAATTCTACATGGCATGTCAAGAAGTGGCCTATAGCGATAACTTCCTCATGAGATTATTTCCCAAGAGCTTAGGAGGGACCACTCTCGAATGGTTCTACAAAATCCCTTACAACACAGTCTCTACCTTCGCTAAACTATCTGAAAAGTTTGTGGCCCAATACGCACACAATGTCAAAAATGAACTCTCACTCCTTGATTTATGCAATTCCAAACAAAAGGGAGGAGAGAGCTTGGTTGATTACCTTCAACGCTGGCAAGGGCTTACTACGAGGCTGTCCTATCAGCCCCCTAAGAAACATCTTATCAAAATCTTCATTAACAACCTCCATCCTAAGCTTGCCTATCACATGCGTATGAATTGCATACAAACTTATCAAGACATCAGGATCAAAGGCATGGATCTTGAGTGAGGTCTCATAGAAGATGGTGCCATCAAGTACTACAAAGAACCCCAACCTGACAAACATAATAATGATCGATCACGGTACTAGAACAAGAACAAGAACGCAGTAACTGACGAAGCCACTGACACCAAACACATTCAGGTCATGGTGGCTGGTCCCAATGCACCCAATCAAACTTATTAGCAAGCACCACCAGTATACTCACAACCTCCTCCCATGTATCAGTAGCCCACTCTCACGTATCCCCAACCAACATACCAGCAAATTGTACGCCCTCAAGGCACGACTATCTATCCTCCTCCAGGGACGTCATATCAACCCAACTACCAAGGTCCCGTGAATCAGACAAATGCTATATCAATCCCACATGGACAAAAAAGACCTCACATTCTGAATGCACCACAACGCACGTTTACCCCTTTGGGTGAACCCATAGATGTCATCTTCCGCAAGCTGGTCTAAGCTAACCAAGTCGTGTACCCAAAAATGCAGCCATTTGATGACTCAACACCTAAGCCAACTTGGTATAAAGACAACAAGTACTGTGATTACCATTGAGTTAAGGGACACACCACCCTCAAATGCATGAAGCTAAAATACTATATTTAGGATCTCATTGACCGCAAGGAGATCGAAGTGGACTCTCCTTCCCAACCATCGCCAAACGCAGACCTTAAAATCTATCAAAATGCATTTCCTGAACACACCTCAGGTAAAGGCCCAGGCAATCCTACTCAATCCTCTGATCAGGGGAAGGGTAAGCAAGGAGAAAATGCCAGCAGAAAAGATTATACAAATGCCTATATCAACTACGATAATCTCATTGGATGCATATCCCAACTCCAGTCCTCCGTCAATGTCATCCATGTCAAGGGTGCCGATAACCAATGCGCAGTCACCACTCGTCAAGGTAGAATAACAGTTGCAGGTGCAAGTACCATCCCATCCACTGGTACTCAATATAAAATTTTGGAACACCTAGGGAATACTCCTGCCCAAATTTCCATCCTGGATATTCTCCGCACCTCACCCACCTATCAAGAGATCCTCAATAAATCACTACAAGAATCACATGTTCCAAGCGACATCAACCTCACTAAATTCCAAAACCTTGTCAGGCACTTGTCTACATCTTGTTGGGTCTCCTTTAAACAAACAGACGTACCCTCAAAAAAACCTGATCATAATCTCCCACTCCGTATTGCTGTCATGGTTAAAGATTTTTCCATCAAGTGGATCATGATAGATAATGGTTTGGCCCTAATTCTGTGTACTCTAAAATTTAGAAAATAGTTGGGTTGCACTGAAGCTGATATAACAAATGATGTCATCACAATCAAGGCATATGACAATCTAGAACAAACTTCTGAAGGCACCATTTCATTGCCCATTCAAGTGTGCCCTGTTATCCAAGATACATTATGCCATGTTGTTGATCTTGACCTTCCCTTCAACATCCTCCTTGGACGCCCATAGATTCATTCTATGCAAGCCATCCTCTCCACCTACCATTAGTGCATCAAATTCCCATATAACGACACTGAGATCACCGTCCATGTAGATCCCAAACCCTTCGCATACTGCAATGCGTTGGAAACATCCTTCCCACATTCCAATCACTGTCCTGGGATGAACATTGGCACCTCTGTTGCCAGCTCATCTCGAACCCATTTAGACCCAGAAATAATCCACTCTTCCACCCTTTCCATGGTCAAAATCAACAAAAAAGGTTGTGGTGAGTACAACTTATCTGATGCATTCATAGTTGGAGCACTGCCAGTTGATCCACACACTCAAGGTCGCCAACCTAATCCAAGAAAGACAGAACCGAAAACAACCGAGCCGCTACAATTGGGCCCTACCACTTTTATCTCAAATGGCATTTTGAATAGCCAGGAAATGACACCAAACATTAACCAATGGCTCTATAAGGATCCACCGCCCAAGGACACAAGTCGCCTCAATTACTTCAAAGATAAGTACCCTTCCACTCACAAGATGGTGACAGAAAAATGGAATTACCAAGGAGGTGGCCTTGGTTATGAAGAGCAAGGAATGAAGGATCCTATTGTACCTACCTGGCAAGAAAGGCACCTAGGCCTTGGCATGGATTCTGACATGAATGGGGGCACCAATGAGAACATCTATGCCTCTTATCCTTCCCTAGGCGAAATTGCTGACATTGAAGATGTCCCAGAAGAGAAAGTTGTGAGAGCCTATGACGATGTCTTTGACGATGAAACTTTCTTGGGCAATTCTGTCCTACGCCAAATTTCCATTCTCTTCATTGACCTTCCCCTCCGCCATCCTGAACTCATAGACTGAGACCAACCAAGTGTCGTACATGTTGACGAGTTCCAAGATGAGGATACGCTCCTAAGATTTATGGGAGCAGTTGAACAGAGCAATGACTAGGGGCAAAATTTAGCACATGTTTATGAATTGGACCCAAAGGCATACTTTGGGGAAGAGGAGAACTTCAGCCACAAAAATAAAGTAGAAAACAAAAATAAAAAAGAGAAAAATTGATCCCCTAGGAAAAACCCCTCTGGGGCGCTATTTGATCACGAAATAGTAAAAACAAAGGGTGCATCTGCTGGTTAAAACCTCTCTGAGGCGCTAGAGGATGAAGATTCTCCTCTTCCTCTAATCCATGATTACAGGCCTGAACAGTCATCGATCCACATGAAAGAAACAAAACCTGTCAACCTGGGCACCAAAGAGAATCCCGCCATCACATACATAGCAACATCTTTGACAGAAGAAGAAGAACGAGATCTTGTCACCCTCCTGAAGGAATCCATAAATAAGTTCGCATGGTCATATTCCCACATGCCAAGATTATACCCCAATTTGGTGGTTCACCATTTAGCAGTGGACCCAAACATCAAGCCTGTCAAACAAAAGCTCAAAAAATGCACCCCAAAGTGGAACTACTTGTCAAAGCAAAGCTAGAGAAGTTACTCCAAGCCAAGATCATCCGCGCCATTGACTATTCTGACTGGATTTCTAACATGGTCCCAGTGTCTAAACCTGATAAATCAGTTAGGATATGTACATAATTCTGAGGTCTCAACAAGGCATGTCCCAAGGATGATTTCCCACTGCCAAACATTGACATGATCGTAGATCTCACAGTAGGACATGAGATGTTTTCACTCATGGACGACTTTTTCAGATATAATCATATCCGTATTGCAGAAGAAGATCAGCACAAGACAAAATTCACAACCCTCTAGGGCACCTTCTGCTATAATATGATGCCGTTTGGCTTGAAGATTGCTGGGGAAACCTATCAAAGGGCCATGACTGTCATTTTTCATGACATGATTCACAAAATTATTGAAGACTATGTAGATAATATCTTGGCAAAACCAGTTGAAAGGAAAGATCACTTAGATGTTTTGGAATGTTTCTTTGACAGAATTGGACACTACTGCTTAATGCTCAACCCTAATAAGTTTGTCTTCGGGGTCACATTAGGCAAACTCCTTGGGTTCATTCTATCTAGAAGAGGCTTTGAAATAGATCCAAAGAAGGTACAAGCTATCATAGAGATGCCTCCACCAAAGACACTCTGACAATTGTGCAGCCTCCAAGGAAATTTACAATCTGATTGCCGCTTTATCTCCCAGCTAGCAGACAAGTGCCAACCATTTAATCATCTCCTGCAAAAAGATAACACTTTCAAATGGGACCCTCAGTGTCAGAAATGTTTTGACAAGATCAAAGGATATTTGGCTAATCCACCCATCTTGGTACCACCTGTACCCGACCGACCACTCATCTTGTATATTTCTGCTACTACAACAGCCCTAGGGGCACTCCTTGCTCAGTTGGACGATGAGGGTAAAGAAAGAGCTATTTATTACATCAGTCAAACCTTAGTGGGTTATGAGATCAATTATTCCCCTATGGAAAAATCATGTCTAGCAGTGGTCTTCGCCACTCAAAAACTTTTCCACTATATGCTTAGTCATACAACCAAGCTCATTTCAAAGGTAGACCCTCTCAAGTACCTACTCTTTAGGACTACGTGCACAGGATGAATGTCAAAATGGGTTATGCTGCTAAGCAAGTTTGACATTCAATATGTAGAAAAAAAAGCCATTAAAGGGCAGGTCATCGCAGATCAACTAGCAGAAGCACCATTGGTGGACGCATATCCTTTGATCACAAAATTTCCAGATGAGCATTTGTACATGATAGAAGAATAACCTACTTGGCAACTCTACTTTGATGGATCCTACACAACTCATGGTGCAGGAACATGAATACTTTTTGTGACACCTCAAGGTGACTACATCCCTATGTCATTCAAATTGGGGTTTCCCTGCATGAACAACATTGCAGAATATGAGACACTAATTGCAGGGCTCCGCATGGCTATAGAATGGAACATCACATATATACACATCTTTTGTGACTCCCAACTCATCATCAAACAAGTCCTAGATGAGTATCAAACCAAAGACGATAAATTAATGACATATAAACAGATGGTTGACAAGATGAAAGAACATTTCCTTCACTTGCAGATAACACAAGTACCACGCTTACAAAATAAGGCTGCTGATGCAATGGCCACAATAGGATCCCTCTTGGAGATTCCTCATGAATCTACACAATACGAATTCCTAGTTGAGCAACTTCATGCTCTCGCTTATGAGAACGGTGAATCAAATCATGTGTGTGTCTTGGTTGGTCCCCAGTCCCCGTGGTACCACAATATCTAGGCTTACCTACAAAATGGTATCATATCGAATCCTCATCTCACCACAACCCAATGCCAAAACTTTATACGCAGAGCTTCCCACTACACCCTTGTAGCCAACACCCTTTATTGTTGAGGCTATCACAATGTTCTCTCTAGATGTTTAGATGAAAATGAAGCCGCCCAGGCCTTACAAGAGGAACATGCTGGAATCTACGATGCCCACACAAGTGGCATGGTCCTAGCCAAGCAACTTTTATGTACAAGGTACTATTGGCCTACAATGGAACATGATGCTTGTGAATTCATCAAGAAGTGTCTACCTTGCCAACAACATGCTAATTTGATCCATGCTCCTGCCTAGGACCTCTGGCCTATTGCGCCTCCTTGGCCTTTCTCTTGTTGGGGTTTTGACCTTGTTTGTAAGATTACTCCCCTCTGATCTGAAGGCCACAAGTACATAATAACAGCAATAGAGTACTTTATAAAATGGGTCAAAGCAATTCCGCTCACACTCGCTACAGGTGTCTAGATCTCCAAATTCATCCTCTACCACATCGTCTGCCGCTTTGGCATACCCTCCACTATCTTCACGGATCATGAAACACCATTTGAAAATCAACATGTTAGTGATCTATGTGCTCGCCTCCATATCCATCACTGTTTCTCCAGTCCATATTTCCCGCAAGGTAACGACCAAGCTGAGGAAACTAATAAAACCCTCCTCAAAATCCTCAAGAAAGTTGTCAATGATACTGGTAGTGATTGACATCTCTAGATCAATCCTGCCCTTTGGGCATATCGTACTTCCTACCGTACTCCTACTAGAACTACTCCATATTCCCTAGTCTATGGCGTTGAAGCTGTCTTACCAATTGAGGTCGAACTACCATCCCTCCAAGTATCACTAAGAGGCCTGGTTGATGATGAAGATTACCGAGTAGAAAGACTCACACAACTGGATGTACTAGATGAAAAGCGCTAGCAAGCCTATGATCATCTATTTGTCTATCAAAATAGACTCAAGCGAAACTACAACAAGAAGGTCCACCCATGCCAATTCCAGGTGGGGCATCTTGTGCTAAAGGAAAATTAGAAAGTGGGAACTGATCGAGAAAAGAAAGGTAAATTCAAAGTTACCTGGCAAGGTCCATACATTGTCACTGCATGCTTCAGTTCTGGGCATATCAACTCTCCACTCCTGAAGGAGAACCCTTGAATGATCCTATCAACATCATTCATCTCAGGCGCTTCTATGCGTGACGGCTGGTTGTTCATTCTAGTTATCTGAGGAAATCCATAAAAAGTATAAAAAGTCGTAAAAAAAGTACAAAAACCATGCAAAACAGTCCTGAAAAAATCTCAAAAAGGCAGAAAAATGAAGTTGAAAAAATGGTTGTCCCGGTGAAAACCTGGCAAATAGGCACTTGGACAACATAAAAAACATAAAAAAAATAAAAAAGAAGAATAAAGAGAAAAATTTCATCCAATGGTGAAAACTTGGCAATCAGGCACCTTGGACAAGTACGCGTGATGAAAACCTGGCAATAGGCGTCACACATAATGGACCATTCCATTATCTATCAAAATCTCATGCTCCTCCATCTCCCCCATCACATCCACTTCCACCTGAATCTCACCGACATTCCATGGGTGTTCTCATATCACACGCACTAGTGCGAAACGATCTTCCTATCTTGTGTCCTGAGCTTTTGTACACATAATCTTGTATATTGCTGTCTATACATTGTACTATCCCAATCCTTGAGCTTCAGTCCTGTACATATTTTGTCTAGTCTTCTACTTAGTTTTTCTTGTATATATCTCATGTCCTTAGTTGATCTCCTTGCAGAAAATGATCCAGTCACGCTTTTAAAATCCTATGTCTCAGGAAGTTCCTTTTGACAACATCTTTGTTCTACAGTTTGATCGTAGTACACCTTTGGACAATCAGATTTATGAATCCCATCTTTGTGGAAATGGGTCCATTGAGGATGTATCCTTTCTCTCATTGACCTAAATCTAGTTCATGATCATCTCTGGGTTCTCGTAGGATGTATCCCTCCTCTTGAACTAATCAATCTGCATACCAAACTATCGCACACATCAAACAACAAAATCCAATCAAAATATTGACAGTGACCTTTGTACATAAATCACTTGTAATTATTCACTTGTAATTAATCATTTGGTTTGGTCCTTGTATATTTGTGACGTGTCCAGTCTTCTCGCCATTGCACTAACACCCTGAGCCGCGGTCATGCTAACATCCCTTGCCCGGTCCTCCATAAGTCCTCGTGGCTGGTTCATCAGTTGACTATGACACAGACCGAAAACATGGGTCCTATTGCATCTGTTCCATCCGTCACATCCATTTCATCTGGTGTTGCATTAGGTTCATCATTAGATTGCATTAATTATCATTTGATTACATTAAGTTCATCATTTAATTGCATAGTTAAAATCATTTTAGGACCTTGCACAATTATTCATTTTAGATTCATTGTTAAAATCTTGCATTGTTAAAATTCATTTAGATTCATTTTACATCTTGCATTGTTAAATCATTATAGTCTTGCATTGTTAAGATTCATTTAGATTCATTATGCATCCATATTCATATTCATTAAACATCAACATATACATTGCATACATCATAAAATCACATCACATCCTGCATCCAGACGCGTCAGTACATCATATAAGCATCATCCACCCTGCATCAGTCATACATCATATATACATAAGCATAAAACAATCCTGCATACACAATTTGTCTTACATATGCATCATATCCTGCAAACATCAATGTCAGTACCCATATAAGCACATGCATCCTAGTATCATATAAATCAAAGCATGAGAATCATACATCATAGAATCATAGAGTCCTCATTGATCATCATATATATATATATATATATATATAACAAATGTCCATCAATACATAAGTCTTTCATCAATAAAACACATTGCGTGCACCTAGGTGCTGATATACATGTACATCTCCACATAGAAAACTGTGTGTCACAAAATCCTCTGAAGGAATTAGGCCGGTGGCTATGATCCCCCTCCTAGTGGTGCCCGTGGTGGCATCCCCACTGACCCCTAAGATGCAGAAGCTCGACATGTGGTCCGTGATCGAGACCTCTCTGAGTACACCTATCTCTGGCCCTAGGAACTAACTGGTGGTACAACATCTGATAGTGGGCTGCCTCTCTGCCTGCCCTGGTTGCATCTCTGTGAGCTGCAAAAGCCTCTGCCACAACTTGTCCTTCCCCACCTGCGCTAGCCGCCTGTCTAGTGATGTCTCACTCTGTCTTGTAGGGCTTGGTTTGCTTCTGTGCTGCATCCTTCTCTGAGGTCAATGCAAGAATCTGATCTTCCGCCTGATTTGTCTACTCAGTGAGGGTAGCCAACTGATCTGTCAACATCCCTATCTCCACTGGTAACTCTGCAACATCCTGTGTCAGGTCAACCATGGAGAAGTCCCCTGAGTCAACCCTAGCCTGTAGGGTATCAAGTGAACCCTTTTCCATATCCACCCAAGATGCCTCTCTAGCTAGTAGTCCCTGTACCTGGGTCATCTCAGTCTGTAAGCTGGCCTCTAATACCTTGGCCATTTGCAACAACCTCCGTAGTCTCGTGCACTCTATCTATAGACTGTCTCACTCTACAATGACAATATCATGAGTATCATGTGTCACGAACCTTGCTGGTGGCCCCACGGCCCCTGTGGTACCTATACCTATGCTGGCAGCTAAGGTTCCTATACCTGTCCCTATGGTGGCCCCTGTGGCCCCTAATCCTGACCATCCCTTGGTGGCCCCTGATCTGGTCCAACCCCTGCATGTGCCTCTGTCTGAGGCCAAACCCGTCTCTGTTCTGGCCTTCTCCTTTGATCTTCTACTGAGGTCTTAGAGGCATCTCCTAGTGTTGTCCCATCATCAATCTCCATGTCTCCTGTCGGTTGCTACCTGCACTGGGTCTGTCAGCCATAAGGGTGTGTGTGTGGCCCACCATGCTACATACTCAACAGTCATACCTACATCAATAACATCTGGCCTAACCATAAAGTATATCCGCGCCATCATCCTCCAAGAAACCCGCACTGTGAGTGCATCAGTGTATCGACCCCATACACCTACCTCCCTAGTGACATGAGGATGTAAGTCATCCTCTGCCACCACCCCCTCCTGTAGCCCAAACTGTCTCATGACCCTGGACGACCTGTATCTCTCTATCTGGTGGATAGTCCTCCCCAGTAGAAAGCAATCAGTCTGTACATAAGAGAGGTATAAAAATCTCTCGAAGCCATCCTCAACTCTCGCTTGCCAGTCCATGGCTCCCCACAACTCACAAAGTCTATACGGAGTTTAGCAGAAATCTTGGATCTCATCTAATAGCCATCGCCAGTATCTGGTCTGACGAATGGAGGTGTATCTCAATGAAAACCTATACCTACATTCATATGGCTCTCTTAGATGCTGATCCTCTTGAACTCTCATCGGCCGGAACACTACAATGTGCTCCCATGCCCATACTAACAACAGAGTGACTCCAGTCCCCATGTTGCACACCCCGCGGTATACAACCATGTATAGGTCATGGTACAACTGTCCTAGGAAAACATACCGCTAGAAATAGGTCATGCCCTCCTCTAGCATCTTTGTTAGCACTCGAGACCATCCCATTCCAAATCTATACCTGGCCAAATCTGCCAGCATTCGTCCTTTGATCAGTCTTGCCAAAAATAATGTTATCCGCCTTAGTCGCCTGTCAATCGCTGACTGCCAGGGCATCCAGGTCCTATATGTGGGAATCCTCCTCATGGGTCTCCTAAATGTGATCTCCATATAGTGATTTTTTTCCTCTAATCTGTACTGAGGTATCACCCCTTGGATCAGTATCTAAAGAATCTGCCATACATCCTCAAGAGTGATAGTGGCCTCCGCAGTCGGTAGATGAAAAGTCATGGTGTCATTGTACCACCACTCAATCAAGGCCATCATCATCCCATTGTGTGCATGTAGCCTAGGCCAATAGGGCACATAACCCAACCCAACCGCTGCTAACAATCCTCATTCTACGTCTATCAGCCGAGCCTCCAGCTCCATCGTCGACGGCTAGTGCTCCCGAGATCCCAATGGTGGGAACTGCTCCTGCAAAAATCCCAAATCCACCGTGTCAACCCATATTTATTCTATTCCTAGCCTAACCCCTCCCAAAATGGGGCATCCCATCCCTAGGTCCTTTTTTGACCCATCCCCAGCCCTCGCTGGGTCCCCTGTTTCCCTCCCCATCGATGTCTGCTTCTTTTGGCACATACGCCGGTTCAGACGGAAACAATGATTCTTACACCGGCGTCTCTGCCTGATTTCCTCCCAGACTGCCATCTTTGAAGATGTAGATGCAGGTCTGGCATCTTCAAAGACATCGGTCCGACACCAATGTCCTCACAGACACGGGTTTGGGGATCGGCGTCTTCAAAGATGTTGATGCGGAGATCAACGTCTTCGCAGACGCTGGTTCAGGAACCGATGTGTCCGGTCTGCCAAGTCATCTACCCTCATTAATGACCCCCCTAACCCTCCCAAAAGCATTAAAAACTTTGACAAAACTAAAAGAAAGGTATCAGTTGCGTTACTCATCGGTAATGGTCACTCTGCAGGTCTCTTGTGTGTCCGAACACGCTCTCCCAACTGCCCTAGCATCCTCTCGTCAGCCATGGTTTCTCTCTAGAGCTCTCTTTTCACCTAATCACTATTCACAAATGACCTTCTTTAAACCTCCCAGCCCCTCTTATAGCCCCATTTTTCTCAAAAAATTTCCTGCTCCATTCCCCTTGTATATTTTTGTATAATTACATCCCGTTGTATAGCCTAAATGCGTAGAAAACCCAAAAAAATTTAAAATTTTCAAAAAATCCAAAAAATTAGAAAATCGCAAAAATTAAAAAAAAATCAAATATCTTCAAAAATCTTGCAATAAACCATTGGTTCTTTCCGCATTGCTCAGTTTTTCACTTTTTAGTGACGTTTTGACTCCTGCAACTGCAATCATGTTTTTCAATCAGATTTACGACCGACTATCCTCACTCATTCTGTTCACAGCTTTTGCTAGTGACTATCTATCAAATCCAATCAACTCCAATCTTGGCCCGTTAGGATGCATCCTTTCGGCGTCGGCTTATCCAATCATTCATCACATCAATCCTATTCATGGCAAGAACTTTGGACTTAATGACTGCTTGGTCATGAGGCCTTATTTACTTATTTTATCTTTTTGTGTTAGTTTACACCTACTCACAACTACCTCGATCTGCTATATCTTGGTGTGTTGTGACTGGTGGATACTGATACATGCATCTTTTTGCTTTGTGCTTTTATTTGAGCATCTAGTCCATGCAAAGGAATTCTATCATCCATGTTTTCTAACACCTGATGCATACCTCCTCTTGCAATATCAAAATCAGATGTACTCTCCATATTTTTCACACAAATGGATCCCCAAAGCTTGTTAGTTACATTTATTTTCATTGCATTTGCATTCTTAGTTGAATTCTTAGTTGCACTTCAGAAGACTTCTATTTATTCCTTCCTCTCCCTTCCTCCCCGTTTTGTCCTTTTTTTAGAAACTCCCACAACATGGTCTGTGTTGTGTTCTTTTCTCGAGGGGGCACAACCCTATATCATCGTTGCTTTGGCATGACTCTTGCAAACCCTCTTCCTCTGGGGAAACTTATTTTCTTGTCTTTGATGCAACGTCACTTGTGACACCACGTCAAAGAGGGGAAAAATGTAGACGTCCAAAATATTAATATTAAATTCCCTTTTATTTATCTAACTATTTAATTTAATCAATTAAATAGTGTCATAGTTGGTATTTATCAATGGTTTAAATACTATCCTAATGTATTTTATTTAAATACATTTGCCTCACAAAATCCCCCTTTTTAATAAATTTATATTTATTAAAATCCCTCCGTATCTCTAATTCTTCTAAACTATGATTTATTCAAATCTAATTTGAATTATAATCTAAACCGTAGCTAGAAACCTATTAATCCAATCTAGAGGCCTACCCTATTCCTACTCTACCCCCATCACCTCACTTCCTAAGCATATTTCCCTACCTAACTATCCTCTAATCATATTTAAAGGGTGATTCCTAACCTTTTTAAGGCTAATGGAATGCTCACCCACATGGGAGAATTCTCTCCAAAATGGACACCCATTCCTCTTTAAGGCTCTTTACTCCTTTGTCTCCCCACTTGGAATTATTGAGCCACTCAATATTAAATGCTATATTTAATTTCAAATTATCCATCCCTTCAAGCCTATGTGTCCCTTATGTGGATCTTATGTAGATGCCACATAGATGCCACCTCATCCAAGCCCTTCTCTTCTCCCCCAAAAGTCTATAAATAGAGGCCTTCTCCTCTTCAATTTTCTTCTCTCATTGTGCATTGTTATTATGCTAGAATTGCTTTAGTATTTCATTGCTAGTTTCATGTTTTTATGCTTAAATCACTTAGAAATCACATGCTAGGATCAATTTGGTAATTGAACCATATGTTTCTTTCTTGTATTGCATTTCATTATCACAGTAGCATAATCATTTGAAGAATTTGAGACTAGTTCTTCATACTAGCTCTTGAATCTCTTCTTTTGCTCCCAATCTTGCATCCATAGTTGCATTTTGCATTGGGGATCCACTTCATTTTGTGTGTTTGAGAGAGCACACCCACATCCAATCCAAAAGAGAAAATCAAATAGCCTCATGGGTACAACTTGTTTTAGCTCTATCCGATGATATGAGGATACTTTGTTTTGTCTTGCTTTCTTTTATCTCACTTGGATTTTAGATTCTAACCCTCTAATGGTTTCTTGTTTGTGTGTGATTGCAGGTTGAGATTTTCCTCATATATAATTATATTTAAAAAGTAAGTCAGAAAAGGAGATAATAGATTGTTAGTTACGAGGACATCTTTGTCAAGATAAAAAATGAGAATATAAATTTATGCATTTAAAAAGAAGCTATAAATGAAAAAGTAGGTTTACTAACTGTAGATTTTATCTACCATGATTTTCACCATTCCAAAGTCATCTAAATGAGATATGAAGCAATGTAGAAGTGACGGTTTGAGTAGAGATGAGAAAAATAAAAAAACTATTTTTTTTCAGTTTTTTTTTTAATGTTTTAGTGATTTGCATTTTCAGAGGCCTTTAGAGAAAAATTTGGGGTCTAAACTATCGTTGGTTCCGTAATTCATTTTTTCAAAGACATGTTAGGGGATTGAAATTATATCCCTTGAATACCATTCGAATGGTATAAGCGGTTTTGAATTTTGAGCATTGAACAATAAGTTATGACCCCACAAAGTTGGCATGACCAAGTGCCAAATATGTGCAGTTTACATCAAGTCTGCGACCTCTTCCTCTTCATCCCATGTCATGATGAGACATGCCACTTTAGCAAACATAATTCCAAAGGTGTTAAAGATTAATCTCCAAGCAAGCTCATTGGCTCGCCATGTGTCAACACTGCGTAAGTTTATTGCAAGCCAAAGAAAAGGGGCTCTAAGGACACCCGCCTATGCAACACGTGTTCATTTTGTAGTTGTATCATTCAAAAAGGTGTCGGACCCACATCCTTCAAGGAAAAGCATCACAATTTGGCGGAGCATCTCAAGGCAGATTCAACCCAAAAAGAGACCACCACCTTTTTAGAATGCAATCATGTTTTAGAACGCAACTAGCTTTTTAGTTGCAACAACCTTTTCTCGTTGGAGGGAATGTTTTCCTATAAAAGCTCGATGACACATTGTAATGAAAGTAGTTTTCCCAGGGGATTTCTTTGGAGTTTTTTTTTCACCACATTTGAAAGAGAGGAACACTTATAAAATAGTTAGAATTTCATTCTCATACCTTATCTTTGTATTTATATATTCAATGAAAGGAAACATATTAGATTGTGCCTAATTTGCCTCTATTGGGTGTTTACTTTGGTTTTGTGGATGATTTTAAGCTTTGTTTCATTATAGATGAATGTAGCGATTATTTTTTGTTATTTTTGGCCTTTATAATTTCATCATATATGCGTAGGTCATTGAACAATGTTTTATACTCTTTCATTCGTATGTAATTGTTTGTGGTTATGGGTTATACTATGCCATTTGGCAAGCAAAATTGCATCGAATGACCATTTTAATGAAATGATAGTAACATCTCCTGCAAGCCTTAAGAGGTGCTTCTCATGGAAAGATCTGAATATTTTACTCTGTCTGACTTTTGCATTCTATTATGTTTTCAACAATGGGGAGTTTGTGGCATTCTATGCTCAATCTTTTGGGGGTTTTGTTCCTATTATTTCTGAAGGGTTGTAAATGCTTTGATGTATTGCCTTAAGTTATCTATTTTCATATTTTCCCTTCCTTTCCCTTTTCCCAAAAGCAATAGTATGAAGATTCGACTTCCAAAATCCTAGAGGTTGTTCTGCATAGCCCATAAGGTCCCCATATGTAAAACTTCCTGACTACCCTGATTTAGGCATGAGTTTCTTAGGGATCAACAATGACATCTTATGAAATAATGTATGACACACCAATGAGATAAATAAGTTATTTTTTATTTTGGTGACTAATGTTTTTGAGAATGAAAAATTAAGGTTGGAAATGAATAACTATAATAGAATCTAAAATATGTTTGCATTGAGCCAAGGGTGAGTTATGTAGCTTCTCTCTATCGTTGGTGTCCTCTTGGGCTAGGGATTCCATGTCCTAGCTCATTTCTCTTTTTTTTTGTTGTCTTTGATCGAGGTTTTGGGGGTTTGTTGGTCTTGCAGGCCAGGGCTTCATTTTGGAGATATTTTATGGTTGGTGTATGGTTTCTTCTTGGTTGATGGGTTTGTGGTTTCTGAAATTTTACAACTGGAAGTAGGTGTCTTTTCCCTTATTATTTTTCAATTGAATTTTGATCAAGATGGAGGGGCATCACGCTTCTCCAAGTTTTTTGGTTGCTGGTGTTGTGGCACAAGATGACTCATTTTTGGGTTTTCATGCGAGATCTTTGAACTCATTTTATGTAGGCGAGGGCCCCAAACTTAAGAAAGTCAATGGCTATTTTTTGAGAAGCCAGGATCGTAAGGTTTTGATCATTTCACCAGGATAAGTTATGGAAGATGTCTCCTATTTGAGAAACCATGCTTTAAATTCTAAATTTTATAGAATCCGTATTTTTCTATTAGCATTAAAATCTCAGATCTGTCATTCTTGGCAGGTTGAGGGTGATATGGAGATTATGTTGGCTGCAAATAGTTATTTCATGGTTGTTTTTCTATCATGGATGATAGGAATTTGGTTTTTGAGGGAGGGCCCTACTTTTACAATCATGTTAGTTTATTATTTAAGTCTTGGCACATGGGTTTCAATTTGGTTGAGGAACTTCCCTTGAGGATTCTTGTCGAGGTTTTCCTCCTATGGGTTGCACTAGAGTTTTTGAGAGGATATTTTGCAAAGGATTACTACTCTTCTTGGGAAGCCAACTATAATAACTCAACAAACCCTCGATAGAAAGATAATTAATTTGCTTGTATATGTGTGGAGATTGATTTGAATAGACCCTTGACAGATTCTTTGGAAATTCATCTAGGATCTTCATCTTGGGTTCAACAGTTAGATCATGAGACTCTTCCTTTTTGATGTCGAGTTTTTCTTGAGTATGAATACCTTCACCAACAATGTCCTAGGGTAAATAAAGCTACCGGGATTAGTAATTCTTCTTCCATGACTCCAAATATGGATAGAGGGGACAAAGGAAAAGCCCCTTTAATGGATGGTGGTCCAAATGAAGATAATTATGTCTGCTAGGCCTCGACTAAAGAAAAGGGACATAAGAGGTCTTATAGGGATAGACAAAATGATGAGGGATTCAACCATTTTGAGGTGTTGGAAACTTTAGTCTTGGAAGAAGGGATTCCAATTGATGTGACTTTTGGGGCTACTATAATGGGTATGGATGATGTGTAAGAGAAGAGGGCTGTTCAAGATTCTCAATCTTTGCAAGGTTTGAAAAATCCCTAGGCACCTCCAGGTTATTCTAGATTTCTACAAGATGATTTTTTTTTGGAAGACTTAGCTAAGGAGGTGTTGTAATTTGGTGAAGGGATATGTTCTTCTTAACAAAGGTCCTTTTAAAATTTATTTTGAAGGTGGCCGTAAGATGGATAGGAGAAGATTAAATTGGCTAGGGAGTTGTTGGTGGAATCTGGGTCAGTCAAACCCATTGATGCTCACTTTTCCCAATCTCTTTGATGATTATTCTTTCTTGGAATATAAGGGGGTTGAGTAACATCCTTTTGTGGCAGTTCCTTCTTTGAATATATATTTGTGTCCAATAGACTAAGCTTTCTGTTGATAGCATGCTTATAATATCTAGAATTTTGATCAATGTTAGTTTATTGGTTCCTAGGGTATTTTTGGAGGTTTATCTCTTTTTTGGGACTCAAGAAGGATTGTTCCACTTTGGCAGGTTTCTAGTCATTCCACTATTTTCATCACAACCTCAAGTTTGGAATCTGGGGAAATTATTTTGGTTACTAATGTGTATGTTCCAATTGATATTTGTGGGTAAAATCTTCTTTGGTATCATATAAGGTTTTTTAGATCATGTGCTCTATATATTCCTTGTATTTTAGCCGATGATTTTAATTTAGTGCTAAGTCTGAAGGAGAAAAGGGGGGGATTGGCTAGGTTGGGTCCTTCTAATCTCTTTTGTGAGAATATGAGCCTTCTTGATTTGATTGATATCAAAGCATGTAATGGGGTCTATACTTGGACTAATAGATGGTGTGAAGATATTTCAGTATGGTTGGATAGATTTCTGGCATCCATCTATTTGGTGGGTGGTAGTTTTGTTACAAGCTCCTGAGATCCTTGACTAGAGGAGTTTTGATCATTGGCCAATTAAATTTCAGCAACTTATTTTAGAGTTTCTAATAACCCCCCTTTTATGTTTCAACTCATTTGGCTTTGTGATTCTTCCATTCACAACTTAATGGTCTAGTGATGGAGAGATGGTGGCCCTACATATGGTACTGCCATGTATTCATTTGTTAAGAAATTATAGTTTGTAAAATTTAAGCTTAAAAGAAAAAATATATTATGCTATGGTAACCTTCATACTATGAAGAAACATGTTCAAGCATGCCTTGATGCTATCACTCTCCAAATTTCGGATTATGGTCTCTTAGAGGATATAGGCAAAGCCGAGTCCTGAGTTGTGAGGGAATTGGAATGTAAACTTTGTGATGAGATTTTTCAGAAGCAAAAGTCTCAGATTGATTGGCTTTAGGAAGGTGCTAGGAACGCAATTATTTTTCATAATTATGTGCAAGCTCATCAGAATAATATTTATATATATATTTGGTTAGTTTGGAAGGAATATAGTTCTCTTATTTCTAGGCATTGTCTCGTGAGGCTACACAGTACTATTGTGCTCTCTTTATTGAAGATTCATCTCTTGCTAAAGATGAGGAGAAAATGATTCTCACATGTATTCCCTCTTTAGTCAACAATGAGATGATCTCTTTGTCTAAATTAAAAGAGGTTTTTTTTGGGATGAATAAGGGAAAATCTTGTAGCCTAGATGAGTTTCCTATAGATTTTTTCAGGAAATTTGGGATTTTGTTGAAATGGATTTGTTAGAGGTGGTTTAAGAATCTCATGGTAGTAAACAAATGATTCAAGACTTGAATTCTACTTTTCTTCTACTTATTATTAAAAATGAAGGATCTAATAGGATAGATTTCTCCAGGCTCATTGGTATTTGTAATGTAGTGTACAAAATAATTACTAAATTGACAGAAGAAAGGTTCAAAATTTATCTCTCATCTTTGATCTTGGAGGATCAAGGAGATTTTATGGTTGGGAGATAAATTTTGGATGGAATGGTGGTGGATTTTGAATCCATTCACTATATGGTAGTGTCTAAGGATAAATTGATGGTCATAAAACTAGATATGGCCAAAGTGTATGATAGAGTTAAGTGTCACTTTTTGCAAAAAATATTATATCCTTTGGTTTTAGTCAGGAGTGGGTTAGTTGGATGATGAAATGTGTTACTCATTTGTCATTATTTGTTATTATCAATGACAAACCTACTGAGTTTTTTTAAACTTCTAGGGGTATTGGCCAAGGGGACCGTCTCTCTCCTTATTTGTTTATTATTATGGTTGAAGGCCTGGGCATATTTATTAAGTATTGGGCCTCTCAAGGATTGATTCATGGTTGGACCTTGGGTAATGGGTTTCCTAAGCTTTCTCATCTCCTATTTGTGGATGGTACTTCTCTCATGTGGGCTTCTCATATTCATACATTAAAATCTTTTAGGAAGACACTAGATATTTATTTATCCGCTTCAAGTAAAAAAGGAAATGATCACAAATCTTATATTTATTTGTTTACACTCTATAACCTATTCAAATAAGGATTGCAAATATTTCAAGGTTTCAAATTGGTTCTCTTCCCTTTCTCTATTTGTGTATTCCTCTAGTTTTTAAAAGGCAACTTAGGCCATACTAGCAGACTTGCTTGATAAGTTGTGTTAAAAGGTTAATCATTGGACTCATTGGTGCTATGCACTATTTCTAGGGTTTATCTTCTTCATTCTATGATCCAGACTCTTCTGATTTATAGGAGTTTTGTTCAAGTGGTTCTTATATATTTCCTCAAGGAATTTGATGCTGTCTTGTGCCAATTCCTTTGTAGTGGTAGTTTTCTTTCTTATAAGTGGGGTTTAGTTAAATGGGAGTTTGTGTTTAGTCCAAGGAAAGTGGTTGACCTTGGTCTTTGTTTTGCAATATTGAATGGGTAAGTTTTGTAGACAAATTATATTGGCAATGGTGTTCTAGTTAGAAACAAGTTTGGGCTTGCATTCTGACACAAGTACTTTAAAGGAGTTAACATTTTGGATGTTCCTCTTTATTGTTTGGAGCAAAGGGGATCTATGATTTGGCACACTTTGAAAATAGGGGCTTAACTTATTAAGAGTGAAATTTTCTAGCTCTACAATAAAGGCTTTGAAGCTCCTTTTTGGATTGATTCTTGGGATGGTAGTCCTCCTATTATTTCCATGCATATGCACTAACAACCACATGTGATAGTTTTACAATAGTTGGTTGGGATAAAAACACAAATTATAAGACTGTTCATAATTTGGGGATGGATCCTGGTTACAGATGGAAGGATTCCCGTGAATGGCTGATAGGTGGATCAAAGGAGGATCACATAGAGTTGGATTAGATTCCTGCTTCTTGTGAGTGCAACTCCTTAGTGGGCCATGAAATTTTGGCTTGGGGTAGAGATTCATCTAGTAAGTAATTTGTTTTTATGGGGTACTTGGAGCTTGATAGTTAATTTTTTGGAGGTATAGAGGTTCCTTGGTGTAAACATGTGTGGAATTTATTTTTGGCCTAAATGTAACTTTTTCATGTGGTTGGTGGTTCAAATCAATGTCTTAGTATAATTTGTGTAAGTAGGGCTTACTTGGTCCCTCTATATGTGTTTTGCGCTGTAATAGTGAGGAGATTGTTTCTCATCTTTTCTTTTAGTGCTCTTTCTCTAAGGAAATTTGGCACTTCTAGTGTGGAGATTTTGGAATCAGGCTTGCTGGTATGTCTCCTCTTTGGACGAGTTTTGCTTGTTGGGGTAACCCTAAAATTAAGACTTATTTTATTTAGGTCACTTGGGTTCTTGGACCCACTTTTATTATCTGACATATTTGGTTGGAGAGGAATTGTAGGATTTTTTATGATGCTGGGATGGTTGTTCAACACTTGGTGGCAAATTATACATTCTTTTCATGGGACTATCTTGGAAAAGTGTGACTTTGTTGGAGGCGTGGATCCTAGCGATGTTGATATCTCCAATTGATTCAATTTTCCTCTTCAAGAAGATGATTCTTCTGTTGGGGCGAGGAGTGGTAGGTAGGTCATGATGAATATATGTAGATGTCCTTTGTGGAAGATAAATTGAGAGGGTTTGTGGATCCCTCCTCCTCAAGGAGTTTTGAAAATTAACACTGATGGCTCTTCTTGAGGGAATCTTGGTCATGATAGTGCTAATGGATTAGAGGATGATAGTGATTGGTATGTTAAATTTATTTTTTCTATTTATAAGGGGCTTCATACAATAATTACATGGAAGCTCTTTCCATTTTGTATGTTGTGGAGCGATGTTGTATTCTTGGCTAAATAAGGATTATTTGTGAATATGATTCTCAAATTTTTGTGACTCTGCTGAATGAGAAATTGATGCAGGAGGATCTTCAAATATTAGAAATATTGCATCAATAAAAAATACTTGGTTTCATGTTTGATCAGTTTGGTGTTTCTGTTAGCGGTCAATATGTACTTGTTCTTTTGTCTTGCGGTCACAAAAGTGTGTTTATAGATTTGTGCTGGTCCTTATCCTATGATCATACCTTATTTGGATGATTCACGTGTGAGATTGTATAGATTCTTTGTATGACTATCCTATTCTTCATTTCCCTGTCAATCATTGTATTTTTTAAATATTTTTTGATCTTTTGATTGAAATCTCCATGTGCGATCGTGTCAGCTTAGTGATAAATTTGAGGCTAACTTATTTCTATGATCACTTCTCTTATTTATTTCATTGGAGGTTGGTCCAGATGATTTGGGTCCCAACTTATTTTTTGTAACATGTTTTCTCGATTATTGGGAAATGTGATATTTTCTGGGCCGACTTGATGTTGTGATTGCTTTATAAGCTTATGGACTTGTTCCTAAGGAGAAAGTGATTTTCATAAGATTATTTGGCATTATTTGGATAAGGTTTTTAAGATGTTTTATGATCATAATAACGCATGCATTCCTGGCATGTGAGTCTGCATGTTACAGATCTATTGTATATGATTTTTTGAGAATAATAAAAGGTTGATATTTCATTCTATCCATCTTTACTATTTTTTGGCTTGTTATTTCTATTGTGTTGTATTAGCTACAAGGATCATACTGATATTTTGAGGTTTTTCCATCCTTGATTGCATCAAAAGGTATCAGAGCAAGGTTTTTCAACCTAGGGTTTTCTTGTGGGGTGGTGGTTGAAAGGATCTAACCTACAACTACTGCGGATTATAGAAATGGGTAGGAGAAATGTTAGAGGTGGAGCTAGGAATGTAGGTCTAGTGGTCTTAGACTTTTTAAGACAATTGTTTTCTAGAGTGGAAGTAGTAGAGACTGATCAGAGAACAAGAAAACATATCAAAGATGCTAGTGATGAAGTACTTAATAATTTTTACCACCAATCTAACAAAGTTAATCAACAACTTCCAAACAATGAAACATACAAATGATGCTATCAAATAGAAGAAAATAAAATCAAGCATCCACATTAGCATCACATATAACACACAAAATATTCACGTGGAAGCCCTTGTAAGAGGGAGAAAACCATGACGGGGATGACACCTACAAATTCACTTCACCATAGTATAAAGTGTTTTCCCTGTTAGGAGCTACAATACCCTATCAAGGGTTCACCCTATTAAAAGTGATTAGTACCTTTTTAGAAGTACCAAAATACCTATTAGAGTCTACCTCGCTAGAGGATTTCAAAACCCCAATTAAGAATTTACCTTTTTAAAGGATTTACAATAGGAACCTGTTAAAATTCACCCAGTTAAGGGATTTAGCTTCCCAACCTAGAGGGTTGGCCTAGAGTAATCAAATTTGTCTCTTGATCTATAGAATGACACTATTTTCCTGTAAGATCCTCTCTACTCTTTGCTTTCTGATGCTACAATAATATCTTCTCCTTCAATATCTGATCGCTCCACTTGAAAATACGATCACAACCCTAAATCAAAGGATTTAGATCACCTTATATAGTGTTGTCCTTAAGTCACTTAAGACCTAGAGAATTTCCATCATAGTCGACACAAAGTATTGACCAACCAACTCAAGATCAGTGTCAACAATACATAACATGTAAAAATCAAATGTAATATCCATGTTTATAACCAATAGCCAACCTCAAATCCACTTCCTTAATTGATTTAATATGAAACTCTGATCGGTAAAATAATAGGTACACCATCTTCTTCACTAATAATACAATTCACTCAAATTACTGAATTAACTATCACAGTCAGAATCATGGATTCCAATAACCATATTAAAACCTCCTCTGCGATCGGAGCACCCGATCTATACTAAAATTTGACCGCTACCAAATTCTCTGACTGAAACTATTTTTCTTGTACACCGATCAATGCACTTAACTATTTGGTCCATTATCGATCATGCAAAGATCTTACTGGTCGCTCCAATAATGTTAACTAATAATTTTTCCATCAATGAAAACTAATTATGCATCCCTTATGAACGCTCCTTATAAGAACTCCAAAAATCACCATAATACCAATAATCTCCTCCTTTGTCATTAATGACAAACACTCTGTAAAAATATTCTGCTTACCATCTTTATCAACATTTTTCCATACACAAATCCTCCCAAGCTCATGATTTCCATTAAAATTATTTTGAATATACCCATACTCATGTACCCATACTCACACTCATACTCCCCCTTTTGTCATACAATGACAAAGGTTTACAAATATTGCATACTGAGATTACATTCTGTCAAATACATCTTTGGAGTTTGTCTTTTCTGTGTTTGATGCCATATCCCACATCCTTTTCAAATGGTTCATAGCAATAATCTACCCACATAGATCATATTATAACTCCTCCATGCCATTAAGAGTTCTCAAGTCTGATAACCCAGTTAGAGTTTCCGCATTCTTCACATTTTGTTGCATCACCTCTATTGTGGGTGCTAGGTATGTTTGTAATTAAAGTAGTGTGATGACCCTCTTGTCTTGTTCTTCCTATAACTTTCTCACATTGTGTACGATCATTTTCAGTTTGGCACTGTATTATGATGTATTGCTTGTGATAGGATCAAACTTTTCAACTAATTTATTGAGCTCCTTTTGTGCATCTTCTCCGTTCTTCTCCAAATCCTTTTTAAAATCTGAAAGTTTTGACACTTTGGTCAATAATTGATTGGCCTCTTTTAATGTGTTCTTTGTCTAATCCATAAGTTTTGAAAGTGTTGTCTTGTCTTTAGCAATCTTCTCTACCAACTTGACTATTTTTTTCTTCTTAGACTTATACTCAACCAACTTAATTGGTGCATTCTCCAAGTCAGGTAATTGATAAAAAATGGCTATGATCAAAATATCTAGCTGATCAATAGGACTATCATGTTTGTCATATTCCACATCAGAAACTAATTTACTGATTATGTTGCTGGAAGCCTTCTGTACTCTGACCTTCTTCTTTCCCTTACTACTTTCACCTTAAGCTTGTCAGATACTTCCATTAACTCCTTAGGACTCATCTTGGTTATATCAATAGGTGCTTGAATTTCTTCATCTTCTGGTTCACCTTCATCCTCTTCCTTAGAACCGGTTGAATCCTTTTTTCTACTCTTCTTCTTTGTGATAGATTCACCAATTAGATGTAGCTTCCTCTTTATGAAAAGTACCTCTTCATCACCCTTTTGATCTTCACTTTTCTATTCTGTCACTTTCTCTACAGTCTGTTCTCTTTGTGCATCCACTTCTATTTGTGTATCAATAATTTGTATCTTCCTAGGGATATCATAGATAACATTATATATGACATCTCTAAACTCTTCTTCTATTGACTCTTGACCTTGTTTGTTCTCTTCTACCAATTTATCTTTAGATGCTTTCTCATATTTCACCAAATTTTTCCATATATCCACTATCTCATCTCTTACCGATTGTATTTCTCCAATGAGAATCCTTGAAACTTTGTTCCTTGTCTTGAATTCTGACCTCATTTATTCAATCATTTTCTTCACATCCTCAGTTGTCAATTCGGGTTATAATAGTGCAAGTTCTTGTTCCATCACCACTCTGTTTATCTTCAGAGCTTCTCTCCATCTCTTATCTACTTCCTTGTATACTTCCTTAGGTATAGCCTTGTATAACTCACTTGGTGCTTTGAAAAATGCATGTAGGATCTCTATAACTTCATCCTCTATCTTCTTTTTACTTTCACTATCAAATTTATTAAAGTATTTCATCATATAAGTCATTCTTCCATATTCCTTAACATCTTGGATTATGCTATTGACAGTAATAGTTTTATCAATCTTGATAGTTTTCTTAGTAGGCTTTCCTACTATTGTGGACTTCTTCGCACTAGATCTTAGTTCTTTTTTTCTTTATCACACTCAGTTTCAACTTCGTCTACTTCAGCCTTATCCTCACTCTCTTTCTTTCCTTTTGAATCTTTATAGACATATGTATTCTCTTTCTTCCTTCTATAAGTTTTTTGAATAGTCACAAGTGATTTATTTAGTGGCTTAGTCATAATAGGAGTAGTAGTAGATTGTGTTTTTTTTATTGTGGAACTCCTAGTGACTCTCTAAGGTGTTATCTCTTCAAATTCAACTTCAACTTTCTTGACTTCTACAACATAAGATGTGCCTGCTTCCTCACTTTCCAATTTCTTCCTAAGTTTTGTCATCATTTCTTGGTTAATGCCACTCATTTTGGCTAAGTTATCAACTTGTTTCCTTATTTCCATTGGGTTATTGATGCCTTATAATTTACAAGAGTGATCCATATTTGAATGATTATTTCTTATCCTTCTTGATCCTTTCCATGTTTATGAAGAATTAGCTCCTCAACATCTCACATAGGTCATATTTGGCATCTTCCTTCACCATTCTATAAGAAACATGAATTGCTCCTCAAGGTACACTATTGAAATGACTAGACTAGTGTACTCTATACCCTACCACCATTGAAGAAAATCTTACTTCCTTGTCTTCTATATCTTTGATAGTCATAGCTCAGTGATCTTGTTTGGATTTGGTCAAATGAGTAACCAAATTAGCAGATATAGTTCAAAGAGTTGGTGGCTCACCGGTCGGGCCGAACCTAGCAACCCTATTGATTATCTCAGTAATCTTGTGTGGCTTGTCCAACCAAATTAATTGATCAGGGAATCTACTCAATACATATCTTATCCAATCTAGATGAAAATCATCAGGTATCTCAGCCACATATGTAAAACCTTTGTGCATCTGTTGCATATGCTCATTCTTTAAACCTTGATCATTGCACAATTTAGTGAACTCATCATAGATTTTTAAGCACTAAGATCTTCCAGCTTATAGTGGATGAATGATCAAATATCTTCTATCAGCAATACACCATAGAGTATCGAGGATAGGGCACCCATTGGATCATTTTTGTTTTCCTTCATTGGGTGTAACTTGTATACAAGTTAAACTCATCAACAACATCGACCAACACATGGGTATCCATAATGTCAATAATCAATTTCTACAATAAAACTTCTATAAAATCTTCACAATAAAATAAACAACCTTCAACTTCACTGAATAATGTTC
The DNA here is from genome assembly GCA_018584345.1 of Thuja plicata. NCBI lineage: Eukaryota > Viridiplantae > Streptophyta > Pinopsida > Cupressales > Cupressaceae > Thuja > Thuja plicata. The sequence goes on along the minus strand of MU226778.1, from coordinate 951,486 downwards.
TTCGATAACTTAAATGATTCACTGCTCAAATTCACAATTCTCAGACACAAAACACCCTTAATCACTTTGGAATGAACAAGTGCTCTAGTAAAACTTGTTAGAATGAAAAGTAACAAATGAGTTTACTTTTACACTATTTTATCATTGAGAATTTAGTCATTATACACAATGATCAAATAGTACTTTTCACCAATCATAATGATTAAAACATAACTTTTTTTATATGTATGCACAAAATCAAATATAGGATTTTATCTTTACTAACCATCATTCAAATAAAAAATATGCATCTCATTATGCATATTAATCTTACCACTCATTCACTTATAGGGTTTGTTTAGGATTTTTCCTTTTAGTGCCTCCCCAAGCCAAAAATAGACTTAGTTCATCGATGGATTCTCCACATTTCCTAAATTTGTGGAGTTCTTAGTCAACTCAAAATATTTCAATTCACCTTTCTTCACCCATGTCTTCTTCATCTAACTTATGACTTCCTCAGCATCTAAAGATTTCTTTCCTTTATCATTTACAACCATTTTTGTTGGTTGACCTTTGGTATTCTTATTTGCTTTACATGTTCTAGAAAGATGACCAACTTTGTTATAAATGTAACAAGACATACCCATTTGTTTCCAAGGTCCAAAATTTCCTCAACCCGACCTTAATATGCAATTCACAACCATATGTCTATAGTTATGGAAAATAGAATAGGTAACATCTGATGATTACCATGATTATTAGGTTTTTGTCTGTTGTAATCATATGACCATTGACTATTGATTCTATCCCCACACTCATTAGCCCTAAGTCCAAACTTATTGCAATAATAACAAGATCCATGGAATGCATTAGATCTAGTATTATAGTTATCAGTTCTACTGTATGAATTACCTGATCTAGTAGTAATACCTCTAGGTATAACATTAGGACCAATAGGTTTAGACCAACATACATTAGGAGTATGAACTTCCTTATGAAAGTTAAAACTTACCAGTTTACACCTTCTCTTACCAGTGTTTTTGTTCACCTTGGGTGTTGATTTCTATCCTGCATTAATGTCCTTAGTGCCATATGATTCACCAACTTCAAAGTTTGAAAAACCTAGACCTTGTTTCTCTCCATTCCTCCTCTTAATTATGAGTTTTTCATAAATTTTAGTAGAACTCTTATTGAATTTATTCAACAGATCATTTACAACTTTATTCTCTTCTTTCAACTTCTCAATCGCTTTCCTCAACCCCTAATTATCTATTAAAATGTCATCATTTTCTTCATTTTTGTCATGTAAGTATTCATGCAATACAAAAAACTCTTTCTACGATCTAAATAGTTGCTCCAAATTTTCTGTTAGGGTTTCATATTTAGCCTTCAGGGAATCTTCAACAATTTTCTTTGCATCCTCAAAAAATATTCTTCCTTCAAGCTCTTCACATATCCTGATAGACTGACTTTCAAGCTCTCTTTTCATATTTTCCACTTCTTCTTTAAGTCCATTTTTTATCCATCACATCTGCAAGTGCTTCCTCAGATTCTTTAGAAATACTAACTTCAGACAATTGATCAATGAAATCTTGGATTTCAATCAATTTCTTATTAAGTTTTCTTTTTGAAAGGGATTTCCTCAGCTTTTCCTCCAGTTCATTTATTAGTGTGTTTACATCCGCAAGATACTTCTCATACTTGTATTCTTCATGTTGGTTTTTAGGGGTCTTTTAGTCAAGCGACTAATCTTAATATCAAGAGGACCAAAGCTCTGATACAAATTATTAGTATTCAGAGGCACTATGAGAGAGAGGGGGGTAAATCAGTGTAGATAATTACTTAATAATTTTCACCAATGATCTAACAAAGTTAATCAACAACTTCCAAACAATGAAACATACAAATGATGATATCAAATAGAAGTAAATAAAATCAAGCATCCACATAAGCATCACACATAACACAAAATTTTCATGTGGGAAACTGTGTAAGAGGGAGAAAACCATGGTGGGGATGACACCCAAAAATTTACTTCACTGCAGTATAAATTGTTTACCTTGTTAGGAGCTACAATAACCTGACAAGGGTTCACCCTGTTAAAAGTGATTAGTACCTTGTTAGAAGTACCAAAATAACTATTAGAGTCTACCTCGCTAGAGGATTTCAAAACCCTAATTAAGAAGTTACCCTGTTAAAGGATTTACAATAGGAACATATTAAAGTTCACCATGTTAGCTTCCCAAGCTAGAGGGTTAGCCTAGAGTAATGAACTCTGTCTCTTAATCTATGGAATGGAATTGATTGCTTATCAAATCCACTCTATTCTTTTCTTTCTGAATCTTTACTAATATTTTCTCCTTCAATCTCTGATCTCTCCTCTTGAAAATACAATCGCAACTCTAAATTAAATGATTTAGAATACCTTATATAGTGCTCTCCTTAAGTCACTTAAGACCTAGAGAATTTCCATCATAGTCGGTATAAATTATTGACCAACCACCTCAAGATCAAAATTAACAATACCTAACATGTCAACATAAAATGTAATATCCATGTTTATGACCAATAGATGACCTTAGATCCATTTAATATGAAACTCTGATCAGTGAACCAATAGGTACACTATCTTCTTCACCAAAAACATAATTCACTCAAATCACTGAATCAACTATCGTGATCAAAATCATGGATTCAACTAACCATATAAAAACCTCCTCTATGATTGCAATACTTGATCTATACTGAAACTCGACTGCTACCAAATTCTCTGACTGAAATTATTCTTCTTGTACACCGATCAATGCATTTAACTATTTATTCTATTACCGATCATGAGAAGACCTTATCGGTTGCTCCAATCATTTTAACTGATAATGTTTCCATCAATGAAAACCAATTATTCATCCCTTATGAATTCTCCTCATAATAACTCCAAAAACCACCATAATGCCAACAAGAAGGAGATGAACAAAATCAAGAACCAACAATAGAAGGAGAGAACAATGAGGCACAACCGAAGTTGAATCATGAAGAAGAGAGGTTCATTAGAGCCTTGAATAATGTTAATAGTAGACCTCATTTTAATCCACATAATTATCATGAAAACCTAGATGCTGATGAGTTGATAGACTGGATCACAGATGGACAAGTATTTTGAGCTTGAAGGAACTAATGAAGAGAAGAAGGTAAAGTATGTCCACACTAAGTTAAAAGGAAATGTATCCCTATGGTGGGAACATTTACAGAAAAAATGGACAAAGAAGAGGTAAATACAAGATCAAATCTTGGGATAGGATGGTGAATAATTTTAAGGCTAGGTTATTCACTGAGGATAACCAAGTAAGTTTGTTTAGAAAGCTATATAATTTGAAGCAAAGAGACCTAAGTTTTAAGAGTTATACTGAAAAGTTCTACAAGTTGAACATCAGATCGAGTCATACTGATGATGAGGCTGGACAATTTTCTTGGTACCTTAATGGTTTGAGGATGTCAATATATGATGAAGTCAGTCTATTATAGATTAGTAGTGTGGAAGAGGCTTACAAGTGGGCCTTGAAGGCTGAAGAGAAGATGAACAAAAAGCATGAGAAAAGACAAAGAGGCAGAGGATGAATATTTCAAAGAGGGAGAGGTAGATATCTTGTACATCATGGAAAAGGTGAATCATAAATTATAGACCATGATTGGTATAGGAGAAATGAAAGAAGTTCCTATCAAAATGAAGGGAAAGGTAGTGGTGAAAGGAGGAAATTTAGTGACACTTGTTTAAAATATTGTGAATCAAGACATAGGGCCTTTGAATGAAAGCAAGGTAACTCTAAGAAGAAGGAATAAGGTAGTAGGAGAACGATATTTTGTGATAAAGAGTCCTCCAGTTCAGTGAACAAAAATCAAGCAGAGGAAGGTGCAACCTTGATGACTAGGAGAATCCTATATCATAGAGAACAAGAGAAGGAGTCTATACTGAGGAAGAATTTGTTAAGAACTAGATGTAAGGTAAAAAACAAGGCGTGTAATATTTTCATAGACAGTGTTAGTTTTGATTATCTTGATTTAGAGAAGTTGGTTGAAAAACTAAAGTTGTAGAGGATGGAACATCCTAAACCCTATCAGATTGCATGGATACAAGATGAACATAAGGTACTAGTAAGTGAATAATGCCTAGTTAAATTCAAGATTGGGAAGTATTATGATGAGATTTTGTGTGATATTATGCCTATGGATGTGTGTCATATCTTGTTGGGTAGACTATGGCAGTATGATATGAAAGCCATGCATGATGGTAGAAAGAATGTATACACTATTGTTTTGATTAAGTAAAAACAAGTTTTGAAAGGTACCCAAAACCTTTTACAACGTAATCATAGGATAAGAATTAAAGATCAAGACCAAAATGTGCTATAACACCTGAAGAAACATTGTCCCAAGGCCCCAAAAGAAGAAAAAGATAGTAGACAGAAAATAGACAGTAGTAGAAAAAGACAACAAAAAGAATGTAAGGTAACAACTAACAAGTTTTCATCAGTTCTTTAGCTTGGATGACTAGGAGGTCCATGTTTCTTGTAGATGCCTTCAAATCCTCTAGATTAACATCCTTCTTTCTAGTGCTAGCATAGGTTCTTTTACCAGGCCCAGTGCTTTCCATAATCTCCTTAGTTTCCTCTCCCCTGTTTCACTCCATTTTGGTCACCAAAATATTATTGTGGTGCACATAGGCCTTCAGGATTTGGAAGCGCTGCTCACTGATTTTCTTCAGAGTGATTTCAAGATTCTCCACTTTTCACTCCAAGCTGGTGATCCTAGCTTCATAGTTTCTATCCTTGACCTCCTTTCTCAAATCATTAAGGTTCTTTTCCATTTGGAGGCCAGTGCCACTGAGATCCCTTAAAGACTCACCTTTGCGCACAACTTCCATCCAATCTTCCAAGTTGGTAGCTAGAGGATTGTCACCAAAGTTCACCTTTCTTATCATGTTGGCAATTTTGTCCCGCTCCTTTAGGTCCACCCTTATTTTCTCAGTATCATGTGCAATATTAAACATAAAATGGCCAAAAGCCAGAATCATCACCCTAAACCTTTTTCTTTTTTGCCAACATCATCACAAACCTGATTGGTGCCCACATTGTCTTTCTGGTTACCAGGAGGGGTAGTATCTTTCTGACATTGTCATTGCTGATTTAATTGGTCTCCTCCATGTTATGCTAAACATTCTGGGTGTCATCTTTATTATCATCACCTCTGCTTTCAATATATTTTTGATTTTTAGCATCCTTCTTTTTTTATTCTTTCTAGGGATTTCATACATTTCATCTTCCTCATATGATGATATAAGAATAATTTTTTTAGTTTTACCTCCTTTGACCTTCTTGGTGTCTGTATTCTTCTCCTTTTGGGAGGGATTTTCCTCTTTTTCCCTTTAGGGTTCATCTCCTCCTTGTCCATATTGTCATCATCTAATTAAAACTCAAACTCAGACTCTTCCATCTTTTCCTTGTTTTTGCTAGTTTACTTAGAGGTACCACCCTTCTGATTGATGTTCCCTTTAGCATTGTTTCTCAAAGTACCCATCAAATAATCCTTAGTGTCCTCCTCAAATTGATCACCCAAATCCTCATCCTCTATTTCTTCATCAACAGAGGCATTTCCTTTAAGGAAGGGTTTGTCAAATTTCTTAACTTTCAACAGATTTTAATTTAAAACCATGAGACCTTGATGGGAAGCATGATCCCAATTAGGGTCTTTCTGCAAAATCCTCATGGAATTTCTCATAGAGATAAAGAGATAGTATGGAATACTAATTTTTTTGTCATATCCAAAGTGATTTAAAATGAAAAAATGATGCCTATAGGCACGAGAGAACCTACCATCCAGAGTGATGTAGCTGATAGCCACATATAGAATGAAGCGCCAAGGACAGATGATATTTTTGGGGTTATGGTACCCACCAACTCTTTTGACAAGTCTGGCCACTTTAGTATCTTCCTCAGGAAATCTATCTGGAGCTTTGTTTTAAATAATTTTGTCATGGTAGAATTTTATACCCTCCTTTGACATACTAGTAGCCTCATTGATCAACTCTTTTGTAACTTCAATCCACTGATTTTCAAAGAAAATCTTCCCATTCTTCCAAATTTTTATGCAATAATTCATAATGGCTGGATTACAACCATGAAGCCTTTCCATGTAAACTCTAAGACCACCTTTCTACACAATATTCTAGACTTGATCATTCTATCTTTATTCTTTGCAGCTCGCTGACTTGTATCTCTTCTTTTTATCATCCATTTTTCTTCTCTCAGACTGATTGTCGCTCTTCACAATACACTTGGTACTGAAACCCTCAATCTTTTTAGTGTTAAAACTCTTCTTCAAAAATAACCATAATTCATGAGAAGTGGAATTATAAAAGTGACAGATAGTATTGGAAATGGCAGAGTCATAATTAATCCTTACAAATATTGACATCTTTCCCATCATTAATTAATTTTGTTTCCATTCTTTGATTACACTAGATACGCTTCTTCAAAATGAAAGATTTAATATCATACAGTATATCCACTTCAGCTTTCCACATTTATATGCTATGATTTCTGCAAGCCTGTTTGGCTGCCCAATCAACAAATCCTTTCCCTTCATGATAAGCATGGGTTATAATACACCTTTTCATAGCTCTTATATTCTCCTTAGCACCCTGCATAATATTCTTAATCATCCAAGAGGGAGGAGAAACATTATTAAGACACTTAACAATGTTGAAAGAGTCCACTTCTAACCAAAGTTTTTGGCAATTGAACTCCTTAGCAAGCACTAGACCTTGGTAAGCCCCCATGGCTTCTGCAACATGATTTTTTTGAAAACCTATAGGAGTAGCCCTAATGGATTTTCATATGCCTTTTTCATCATGAAGAACAACACCACACCCAACATTGTTAGGGTTTCCTTTAGAGGCCCCATCAAAGTTCACCTTCATCCACCCAATCAGGGGACATTCCCAAGCAACCTCTTCCCTAAGATTTCTTTGACCATCATTTTTAACTTCTTTTCTCCAGTGTTTTAAAATATCAATATCCCCCGCCACCTTAGTATAGGGATTTCTTTCCATACTTTTATAGTTTTGAATAATCAATCTCTTGGTTTTTTCAAACAAAATTTTGGAAGGGGTAGAAACCTCTCTAAAAATTCTATCATTCCTCTCTTTCCAGATAGGCCATATAGTGTGGGGAAAAGTATACTTCCAAATCAGTTTAAGCACCTTGTTCATAGTGATAATATCCCATGAACTAAATAGACTTTGAACATCTGAGGAAAAACCCAATCTAGCTTGAAGATCTTGATTAGAAGAGACCAGATTTCTTCAGCAAAGGGACAATGGATGAATAAGTGGTCAACTGACTCTTCCTCCTTCCCACAAAGAAAAAACATGTTAGGAAAATACATACCCATTTTTTTGAGGTTATCAAGAGTGAGGATCTTATTTTGAAGCATCATCCAGAAGAAAATGTTGATTTTAGGGGTCAGGCCTTTCATCCAGGCTTTGACCCATAAGGGAGATTCAAGATAATCAAAATTTTGATTGTAGGAAGAGGCCATAGTAAAGTTACCATCAGTAGTTAATTTCAAAATCAATTGATCTTCCTTATTGTTCAAAATTAATGAATTGAGGGCTATATTCAAGGTTTTAAGAGGAGGATCAATAGAGGAGAGGTCCTTCCACTGAACACTATCCCAATAGTCAAAAAATTTGGATCCAATACTAAGTTTACAAAGGGAAGCATAAGTTACCCAAAGGGGGTTATATGATAAATAAGAATCACCAATCCAAACATCTCCAAAAAATCCACCTTATTATCATTTCCCACTTTACATATAACCCCCCTTCTGATAAGGTCTTTATTTTTATTCACATTCTTCCAAATGCATGATCCTTCAAGTTTCTCCTCATTAGATAAGAAATTTTGGAGAGAAGGGAAGTTCCTTTTATATTTGTTGTTCCATATAATACTCCATTCTCCCTCCAATTTATAACCCCTCCAACCAAGCTTAGAAAGAAGGGAAGCATTAATATTTTTAATTCTTCTGAGACCAAGACCTCCCTTAGATTTGGGAATACAAACCTTTTCTCAAGAAACCAGAGCAAACCTTTTTTATTTTCAACACCTGACCAATGAAATTTTCTTTGGATTTTCTCAATAGCTTCAACATATTTATTAGGGATTCTGAAAAGGTTCAAAGCATAAAGAGGAATACTCTAAAGGGAGGATTTCAATAGTTGAACTTTACCAACCTGACTGAGAAAAGCACCTCTCCACCCAGTGAGATTCTTGTGAAATTTGTCAATAATAGATCTCCAAAAAGCTTTAGGATGAATTCTACTAAGGGGAGGCCCAAGTAAGTGACAAAAAGATAACCAATCTAACAACCCAAAATTATACTAATTTTTTTGTTGTCTACAAATCAGGAGTATTGATGAAATAAAGGGAGCTTTTGATCCAATTAATAAATTTACCAGTGGCATTCCCATAAATATTAAGAGCTTTTTTGAGATTCCTGGCTTCAGAGATAGAAGCTTCACCCATGAAGACATATTCATCCACAAACTATTGGTGGGAGCAAACCTGATTAGTAGAAGAAGGCCTGAGTCCTTTAAGATCACCTTTTTGAACCAAGTTAGCAATATATCTCCCCAAACAATCAGCTAGAATGACACAAAAAACAAGAGAGAGAGGATCTCCCTACCTAAGAACCCTAGAGGATTTGAAGAAAGGAGTAGGGGATCCATTAACAAGCACAAAAAAGGTAGTTGAAGAAACAAGTTGCATCAAAATCTTAATACAATTTTGATAAAAGCCAAAAGCCTTCAGAGTATTATGTAAAAAATCCCAGTCAACTCTGTCATAGTCCTTGGAAAGATCAATTTTCAGGATGAACCGCTATTTTCTAGCCATAACCAAAGAATGAATGTTTTCATGAACAATTATTATTGAGTCTAGGATTTGTCTACCTGGAACAAAACTAGTTTGTTGTTGAAAAATTAATCTAGGGAGAAAGGCTAGGATCCTTGAAGTAATAACCTTAGAAATGATCTTATAGGTGGAGTGACATAGACTAATAGTCCTAAAGAGATCCATAGCATCAACCCCAACCTTTTTAGGGATAAGAGCAATGAAGGGACCATTGATTTCTTTTAAGATTCACTTTGAACAAAAAAATTCTTTAACAACATTCGTGACATCCTCTTTGAAAATGAACCAATAATTCTAGAAGAAAAACATAGGATAGCTATCAGGTCTTGGGGATTTTCTGCCTTCAAAAGAAAATACAACCTTCCTTATTTCTTCATTAGAGGAGATAACATTGATAAACCGATTGTCATCTTTAGAGAGAATTTTAGGGATGCTCTCCAAAATCTCCTGTTGATTATTCTAATCCAGTAAGGTGTCCTGAGTAAGTAGTCTAGAGAAAAAAATCCATATCCTCATCCTTCTCCATAACTCTATCATTCACCTTGAGTTTAGAGATTTTGTTAGCTTCTTTGTGCTTAATGACAGTCATGTGAAATTTTTTATAGTTTTTGTCCCCTTCTTTAAGCCAAACATTTCTAGCCCTTTGTTTCCAGAAGGTTTCTTCTTTATGAACAATATCATGATATTTTATTATGTTGAATAACTGAGGAGGGGGGGGGGGGGGGGGGGGGGGTGAATCAGTGACCTCAAAAATTAATCCAATAATTCATCCAAAACTTTATACCACATATATAAACCTCTAGTTATCTTTAGTCCTACAAGATGTATGCCTTTAAATAATCTTATCAAATAACTACTACTCAAGTTATACTGTTTATCCTTTTTCTTAAGCTTTAAGGAATAGAAGTCTAGGATTTACTGAAATACAGTAAATAACTTAGTGTTTACCGATCAATCCTATTTTAGTAATGTGTAAAGAAAAATATCAAATCAATGAACCATATACACATTTGACATATGGATTTTTAACGTGGAAACCTTGTTAAGGGAAAAACCACTTGGGACTGGTAACCCAAAATTTCCACTCTTTTGAAGTGAGCTCGGTGAAGAGCCAACCTTGTTAAAGGTTACAAACACACTGTTAAGTATGACCTTGTTAGAGGATTTAAAACTTTTGGTTAATATTTTGACCTTCTGCATTCACTATGCTGTCAACAAGTAAAAACCTTTTGATACTCCTTGGGATGTATCTCAATATATAAAGGATGGTTAAATCCTACTCGGTTAAGAGATTTTCTAAATCAATGGTTAAACTGAAACAATATATGATTTTTTCATAAATACAACTTAATCTTTGCAGATGTTTATATCTATTGTAAGCTCATAATACCTTTTTGATTAATGTTCTCTTCAATTCCTTTGCTCCACTTCTTTTTGCTCAGTGAATGCTGCGCTTCTCTATTGCTCGGTGTCTGTAAAATTTCTTAGCTTTGTTCTTCATCTTGTATGATTAGGTCTGTATGAAGACTTCTATCTTCACCAGAATACTCTTTAGAATTTCTCTTTCTTTTTTTCCCCATTTCTTATGAATTACTTGTCTCTCTTTATAGACATGATTTAATCATTTCTTGTCCTTCTTGTTTTCTTCATTGATCACTTCTTGATCCGTAAATGTCACCATGCTTGCTTTAGCTTTATTCCACAAATCTCTCCTTGTTTTCTATAATAAAACATACTTTAAATCTCCTTCTTATCTTTAGCTTTTAAATTTTTTATGAAAACAAAGTAAACCTAAGTTTTTTTGTCGTATCCTAACTTTAGTTCTCGTCGGTCAACACTTCAGTTGTGCACGGTGACTACTGCATATAGCTCAGACATTAACTTCATTTCTGTTTGGTGACAACTACAGTTATCTCGGTAATGCTTTCTCAGTTAACACTATCCATCGGGTAACACTGTGAACTTCTGTGCTCGGGGTTCATTGTCACTTAGTGCATACGATTACCAATGAAATTTTTTTGTCTCTTCAGATCTTTAAGTGTCGTGACAATATGAGTATGAGAAATCATACCATATTAAGTTGACATCAATGAAAATACAATACATTAACTGATTTAATTTCTTGCATTTACTTCCTGAAACTCAGTGATTATCAAATTTGTCATCTTCAAACATTTAATCAGTTATAGTTCATCAATCTCTCCCTTTGGAATTGATGGCAAAAAACTACTAACACAATATGAAATATATCAGTTGTAGTTCATCAATCTCTACCAAACTTATTGTTCTATAACCAATTCAAATATCTGGCTCTCGATAAGCTCTTCTAGCTTAGATTTGATTCTTGCAGAGTACTTTCTTCATTATTCTTTCCCTTCACTGGATAGATGTAGAAAATTCTTATTCCATCTCTCCCTTTTTTATAGAATCTCTTGTCCCTTTTCTGGATAGATATGCAGTGTTAACTTTTCAGTTCTCTCCCTTAGATGAATTTTCTTTTGAATCTTTCTGTGATGTTTTCTCTCCCTTTGACTGTTCCTCTTATTGATGGATATTTATTTTCTCTCCCTTTGACAACAATATATTTCATTGAATACTTCTCTCCCTTTGACAACAATACCAAACTATATCCCCTTTTTTTTTCTTAATATATTCATTGAATTTCCTCTCCATCAGCAATAAAATAACTCTGGTGTTCGGTGTAGATAGGTACCTTTCTATGTACTGATACATCTTTGTAGTCCATCTCTTTTCTTGCATCAACATGAATGATCTTTTGATAATGTATAGGTTGATGTAGCCTTCTAGTCAACTTAGTCACCAGTAGACAAGGGTCGGACCCCTAGTCTCTTCCTTAGGTACTCAAATATATCTTTAGGCAATGGCTTTGTGAATATGTTTGCTAATTGTTCCTTGGATTGCATATATTATAGTATCACCTCTTTCTCTTGCACTTGTTCCCTTAAGTAATGATACTTTATTACTATATGTTTTGTCTTAGCATGCATGACAGGGTTCTTTGAGATATTTATTGCACTTGTATTATCACAATAGATAATTACTGGTTCAATAATTTTCACATTCATACCTTCTAGTAATTTCTTGATCCATGCAATGTTAGAGCAGTTTGCAGCAACAACCACATATTTTTCTTCTGTAGTAGATTGTGGGATGCATCCTTGCTTTTTACTTATCCATGTGACAAGTCTGTCACCCATAAAGAATGCTTCTCCTATTGTGCTCTTTCTATCATCTATGTTTCAAGCCCAATCTGCATATGTATAGAATTGAAGCTCAAATTTTCCTTCTTTATTATACCAAAGACCATAGTCCTCGGTATTCTTTAGATATCTCAAAATTCTTTTGACAATAGTCATGTGTGATTCCTTGGGATTGGCAGAGAATCTTGTAACTATTCAAACCTCATGTGCTATATCTGGTCTAGTATGTACAACATACATTAGTTTTCCAATCATTGATCTATATAAGGTCTGATTTACCTCAGTTGACTTGTCTTCTTTTGTCAGTTTGCATCTGGTTTCCATCGGTGTTCCAACTAGTTTGGAATCTTCCATCTTGAATATCTTCAACACTTCTTTGATGTATTTGGATTGTGTGATGTAGATGCCTGCATTATGTTGAAGAATTTGTAGACCAAGAAAGAATTTGACCTCTCCAAACATTGACATCTCAAACTCTTTTCTCATTTCATCAACAAATGATTTGCATGGTATATCATTACCTCTAAATATGATATCATCAACAAATAATTTGGCAATCAAAATGTTATTATCAGTATCTTCATTTAAATACAAATTACTATTTTCACTTGTTCTTACAAATCCAATACTTATGAGATAAGAGTGAAGTCTTTCACTCCATGCTCTCAGTGCTTGTTTCAATCCATACAAGGCTTTGTGTAGTCTACATACCATGTTCCTCTTGTTAGGATCAACAAACCCTTCAGGTTGTTCAATGTATACCTCTTCTTCTAGGATTCCATTTAGGAATGCAGATTTGACATCCATTTGGTATACATTGAATCCTTTGTAGACAGCATAAGAAAGTAGAATTCTTACTCCTTATAGTCTAGCAATAGGCGCAAAGGTTTCTCCATAGTTAATACCTTCTTCTTGTGCATACCCTTCGCATACTAATCTTGCTTTGTTCCTTGTGACTTCTCCATTCTCATTCAGTTTGTTTCTAAATATCCATTTGGTACCAATGACATTGTTGTCACTCGGTCTAGGGACTAATGTCCATGTTTTGTTCTTCTCTATCTATTCTATATCTTCATTCATAACACTAACCCATTCCTGATTCTCAAGTGCAGTATTAACAGATTTAGGCTCAAAATCACAAATCAAACATCAAGTGCTCAGTGACTTACTTCTTATTCTCATTCTAGCCTTTTTGTCTCCTATGATATGGTTTTGTGGATGGTGTCTTATAACATACTTGGAAAGTACAGGTTCAGATATATTTACATCATTTTGACCATTTTGATCTTCATCGCTCGATACATCATTGTGAGCAATTTCCTGATTTTTGGTGTTTTCATCCTGATGCCTGGGTGCACTATTATGTCACTCGATAGTGATACACTGTTGCTTGGGAAGAGTGTTAGGTTCTTCACTATAGAAAAACCTGTTGTAATATTCTAGTTCCTTTCTGGTTTCCTCATCATTTTTCTCAGCAAATTCATCCACTTTGACAATTGCACTTTCAATGATTTTGTTAGAGGATTTGTCAAGACATTTATAAGCTTTTCTTTTGGTAGAATAACCTAGAAATATTCCTTCATCACCTTTGGAGTCAAGCTTTCCATTTCTATCATCTTTCAACATATAACATTGACTTCCAAAAATTCTAAAGTAACTTACATTTGGTGTGTGTCCATACCATAGCTCATATGGTGTCTTTCTTCAATTGAACTCTGTTCAGTGTGTAGACAACAATACTAACAACTTCTCTCCAGAATGTTTGTGTGATGCCTTTTTCAATCATCAATTTTCTGGCACAATCAACAATAGATCTATTCCTTCTTTTAGCAATCCCATTTTTCTGTGGTGTTCTCAGTGTAGAAACCTATCTTCTAATTCCATGCCCATTACAAAAGTTAGTGAATTCATCAAAGATAAATTCTCCTCCTCTATCTGATCTCAGACATTTCAATTCTTTTCCACTTTGTTTTTCAACTATAGCTTTATACCATTTAAACATCTTGAATGCTTCTAATTTCTCTTTTAAGAACATAACATTCATCATTCTAGAGTAATCATCAACAAGTAGAATGAAGTATCTATCACCATAGTAGCTCTTTGTTCTCATTGGTCCATATAAGTCAGTATGAACTAATTCTAGAATAATATTAGATGTGTAGGTTTTTATCTTGAAACTAGAATTTTTCATTTTACCTTTTTGACAATTCTTACACATGACATGGCCAGGTTTTGACATGGTTAGGTTTTGACATGCTCGGTAAACCTCTTACTTTCCTTTTATTTCTTATCCTAACCATGTTGTCAAAATTCACATGACATAATATTTTATGCCACAACCATATGTCTTCATTTCTAGTCAATAAACAAGTGGTCTCAATATTATCAAGATAGAATAGGTTACCTTTTGTCTATTCACCAGTATCGATCAACCTTCCTGATTCATTAAAGATCTTTACCTTTTTGTTCTCAAATGAAACTCGGTGACCTGTGTTATTTAGTTGTGAAACACTCAATAGGTTATATTAAGTCATTTCACCCAATATGCATTTTCACATCTAATTAGATTATTTAACATGATGGTTCCTTTACCTTCAACTGGACAAGGCGAGTCATTACCCATTCCTACTAATCCACCATTATAATATTCAAAAGTCTCAAAATTTTCCTTATCTGTAGTCATGTGGTGAGTACATCCACTATGAATAATCCAGACATCATTTTTACTAACCTTAGATATGAGTGCAGTCTCAACATACCTTTCTTCTTCATATGAATCATCCTTCATAGAAACAAATCACACCTCAATATCTTCATCAGATTTAGTGTCAGTATTTTCAGCTTTTTTCTCAGCCAGGTAACAAGCCTTCTTTCCTTTGTCCTTATAGTCTCAGGTATCTCTTCTGTCAAATTGTCAGTTTCTTTGGCAGTCTTGGTCATCACTTTTGTCAGACTTATTTTCATAAGATCTTTCATCTTTTCTATCTTCTTTTCTCTTGTTTGGAAATCTAGCAAAAAAGTGTCCAATCTCTTTGCAATTAAAACATACCAATGGTAATTTACCTTTGTATCTACCTTTGCCTCTCTGCAATATTCTGGCCTTTAGTGCTTCAATTTCATCAAGTTCTTGTTCACCACTATCAATTTCACTATCACTTTCACTATCATTTCTCATAGTGTGTTTATCGCTAGATTTACTTACTTTCAGAGAATATTTGAGTGCAGAATCAATAGATGGTAAGACACCATTGTCAAATTTGTTCATCTCAAATGAAATAATTCTACCAATCAAACTATTTAGAGTAACATTGTTATTTTCTAGTGCTCTCATTTCTTGTATAGTAGATACTCTAATAACATAAAAGGCAGTAAGGTTCTTAGAATTTTACTTACCACTATTTCTTCTTCAAGTACACCTCCTACTCCTCGGATAGCATTAAAAACCTCTTTGATTCCACTACTATACTGAGTGATGTTTTCTCCTTATTTCATTCTTAGGTCCTCAAACTTTCCTCTTAGGATTTCAGCCTTAGCCCTTAGCACATTTGTATCTCCTCCATGTTGGAATTGTATTGAGATGATGTACTGAGAGGGGAGGGGTGAATCAGTACCTCTAAAACTTTTCTTGGTTAGCCCATTAACCCTTAGTCATCAGTTTGTAATATGACTTATCTATTTGTTCATCCTTTTTTTTCATATGAAATCATATCATACATTCCATTTGATGTGTAATAGTAAAATAAACATACATGAAATTTGATAACACATAACACAAGATATGGTATCGCAAAAAACTCCTATTAAGGAAGTAAAAACTGCGGTGGGGATTGTTACCCACAAACTTCACTATCTGCAGATAAGAAGAGCCGGTTAAGGCTTACAATTTGGTCACTTCTAATGACCTACCCTGTTAGGAGTATTACAATGGAAACCTATTAAGATCTACTTCATTTGAAGCTTTAGAGAGACTATTAAGTGTGCACTCTGTTAGGAGATTTACAAAGGATGGTTACATCCACCTTCTACAAAAGGATTTTAGATGTGATGCACTTGTTAGAATGCAACTACATAAGTCTTTGATCTGATGATAAATGCAATCTTCAATTGCTGATAAACAGATCCTATAAAGCTCCAAAAATACTGTTAATCATCCTTCCATGATAGAGTATTACCTTTATCTGCTCGTCGGTAGCCTCTGTGTGTTCTTGTTAACTGATGTATTCTTTTTATGCTCTTTGCATGAATTCTACCTTCTGCTCCTTAGATTCTCTTCATGGCTATCAATGATAAGAATTCATGTTCTCACAACTCAGTATGAGCATCTATTTATACTAATCTAGGCTCAATTCTTGATTCATGCATTTACACATTAACTCTAGATTCAAGATATACAACTTGATCTTGATCTGTAGTTAGATATGCTTAAGATCCGTTAGGATGATTTAAAGCATTTACATAAAGCATGCATGACCATATAATCTAATTTAAAACAAAAATAAAACTCTATAAATAGATTTACATTGCTTTAGTCAACGTGTAAAACTTAGATCCACAAATTGCGGGTTCTTGATCTATCTGTCGGTTCTGATGGTTAGTTTTCTTGATCATCAGTGTTCCTTCTTGAACATGTCATTGGGTATGCTTGTCTATTCCTGTCGGGTTGATTCTGGAAACTGTTCTGGAAACTGTGTTGCCGCTAATGCTTGTGTTCACTGGTAATGCTTGTGTTTGCCAGTAATGCTTGAGTTCACTGGTGAAGCCTGTCACATTTATACTTAGCATTTTTCTCAAAATTCTTTGTGCTTTTAGGTATGCTTGCATTTCACCGGTACTGCTTGTGTTCTATCGGTGATGCCTACTGTCTGCCGGTAATGCTTTCTGACTGTGTTTTTCTTCTGAGTATACTAATGGAAAAATAATGTCTTCAATCTCCCCCTTTGACATTAGTATCAAAAATATGATATGTGCAACATACTGAGTATATTAGTATGTACACCTATGTATACTGCTTCCTTAGTCATTAGAATGACTCCCCCTATGTATATGCTAGTAAGTGTAAGTATATATATATCCTTTATCTTTTGATTCTTTTTTTTGATATATATACATTGTACATAGCTATATACATTGCCTTTTCCTCCTTTTTTGATGCTAAGGACAAAGGTACTTACAAATTCTCAAAAAGGTGGGAATGTGAGGACTTGACTTCCTCCATCATTTTCTCCCATTTTTCTTTCAGCATTTCTAGAGCAAGTTTCTCTAGTGAAATCCTTACATGGATATCATAGATGCTGTCTACGACAGACAACTCTGAGGTTTCTATAAGATTTCTAGCTTCTGAAATATGTTGCTGAAGTATAGTGAGATTTGGTAAGATGTGAGCTTGGAGTTCTGTTATCTCACCTCTGAATTGTGTCTTAGCATCCCATATTTCCTGTCTTAGCCTATTTGCCTCAATCACTATGTCATGATGTGCCTTTATGCTCTCGGTATTTGAGGTTAGGCTTTGTGCACTCTTAGTGACATTTGCATCAATATTTGCAAGCTTGTCACTATTCTCCTTTGCAAATTTGTCAAGTGTGCACATTTTTTGGACTAAGGTAATTGCCTCAACAATCATTGGCTCCAGTTCATCACTAAGTTCATTGAGCTTGACCTTGTTCAATGCCACTTCTTGGCTTATCTTATCAATTAGTTTGTATTGATATTTCTTCTCTGCTTGTTCCTCCATTGCTTGGTCGGCTTCTATCACTTGCTTTTTTATAGCGTCGGTAAGAACAAAAATCTATTCCTTAACTGAAGTATTTTCATCAATTTTCACTTCAGGAACCAGTTGTTGTAGTATCTCCTTTTCCTTTTCAAGTGCCATGTTTTCTCTATGTTCTTTAATCATCTTCTTTTGTATGGCTTTTCATTGACAAAGTACTCCAAATTCTTAAAGTTTGTCACTGTCCAAAGTGGTGAAGTCCCAATTTGGTACTTCAATGACTTCATCAAGTGTGACCGCTAGTATGTCTTTCTTTACTATTTTCTTCTTCTTCTTCTTTGGCTGGTTGGTGGTGGTAGATTGATGTAATACCATCTGCAAAGCCTGTGATTGTGTAAATTTTTTTGGTGAGTGTAAAGATGTTGAGGCATCCTTTTGTACTTGTTCTATGATCACTTGCCGGTTTTATGAAGACGTCTCCTCATTAGCCTTGGGTGTGTCAACAGATGAATCTTCTTTTTGTTTCATGTCCTCATTTTTCTTTACTTCCTCACTCTTTCCTTGCTCTTCAATCTACTTGGATGTATCCTCTATTGTTTTCTCTACCTCTTGCTCTTTCTTTTCATCGATGGCATCCTTCATTTCTGTATCGGTATCCCTTGGAGTGTTTGATGCCCCTTTATTTTCATCTGTACCCACATCTTTGGGTATATCATCATCTTTCTTAGATTATTTGTCCTAGCTGGACTGTATATCGATAGCATCTATCAATATATTCATATTAGTTGGCATATTGACAGTTGCAGTGTCAATAGCCTTGTCCTGTTCATCGGTATTATCCTCTGTAGTATTATTGATGTCTTCATCTTTTTGGATTTTTGCTGCAGGGTCTTTACCTATATTGGTGTTGACAATATTGTCTAACCATGATTCATCATTAATGTCCACATCTAAGTTACCCTTAA
Source organism: Thuja plicata (assembly GCA_018584345.1). Classification (NCBI taxonomy): domain Eukaryota; kingdom Viridiplantae; phylum Streptophyta; class Pinopsida; order Cupressales; family Cupressaceae; genus Thuja; species Thuja plicata. The sequence continues at coordinate 932,648 of MU226778.1, read as the reverse complement.
TTGTTAGATCTTCCTTGGAAACTTCTTCATCCTCCAAGGTAATGTGGATGGGACTATTTAGTGCTTCATCATGTTAACCATCTATTGACCAATCTTCATCTATAACATCTATTTGTTTCTAACCTGTGATCTGCACTTCTTTATTTTCCAACTCAATTTTTGAGTGACCTTCTGTGTTTATAGATTCCTTTGTAGGAATGTTTGTCTCTGTAGGTTTTAGTATATCACTCCACATTTTGTGAGTGTCTTCCTCTAGCTCTATAAGTTTCTCTTGAAGAAATTTGTAAGCTCTCATCTTTGGTGAGAATTTATTTGTGTATTTCTCCATTACTTCATTGATTTCTTCTTTTGAAGAATCAAGCATAAGAGAAACCAATACTCTTTCTCTAATTCTTTTCTCTTCATGGAGTGCATAAGTGAACCTAGAAGAAATCTTATTCAAGAGTTCTTGTGGAACATCTTGTGAAGTGAAGTGCAGTGGGACATAGTAGTGTTTGCACATCTTATTGATAAGTGCATCTTCAATTTTATTTTGTTTTGTTGTATCCCATTGTAACCATTTCCTAATTTTTGGATGTCTAATAGATGAGGCTTCAGAAATGTACTTACATATGTCATCAATCCTCTTAGTGGGTGAAGTAAGCTTTGCTTTTTCCTTTGCAAGTTTGACAACATTAGGTTCATCCATTGCTGTATCTTCTTATTCTTCATCTGTTTGAATGTACTTTCTCCTCTTGGCAGGTGCCCTAGGTGATGGTTTAACCTTTTTAGGTGCAGGTTTCCTTTTGTACACCTTGCCCTTTACCATAGGCGTTGGACTAGTATCTTTAGCCGTTTGGCTTCTTTTCCTAGACTTTTTGGTTGGAGGAGGAGGTGGTGAATCAGATTTCTGTTCTTCTGATTCTTGTATCTCTTCTATTTCATCAATGGGAAGCTTTTCCTCAGTGTCTTCCTCCTTACCCTATTCTTCATCTTCTCCATCAGAAGATATGTTCAAGTTCTTCTTTATGTTTTTCACCATTCTCTTAAACTGCTTTACAACATTTTTGACAACAAGTGTTGACTTGATTTTCTGTTTGGCTTCCTCATAAGTACCAAACCTCATTTGTTTGTTGTCAATGGGTTCATTCAATAATGTTTTTATTTCTTCTATTTCTAACCCAGTCTTGATCTCATAGTCAAGTTTTTCTAACCAAGATTTTCTTGGGACTACTGCTTGAATGTAGGTGAAGTCAGTATCCACCATAAAATAGATTTCATCTTTATATTCTTCAATAAGGATTTCAGGAATCCTATTCCTTGATTGTAGCATATCCTTGATTGCCTTAAAATACTCATGCATAACATTGTCAAAATATGTGCCTAGAGATTCAATGTATTCATTAATCTGAATGGTAATAGGTCTGCTGGTGTCCCATGTTACTTTTCCAATTGAAGGAAAGTACTCTTTGAAGTAGAAGAATATGCATAGTATGAGGGAACCAAAATTACATGTGTTTGTCCATGAGGACCTTATGGTGCACATTTTCTCCTCAAATTGATGCAATAGGATCTCTGCTAGATCCATCTTCTTTCCCAGTTTGATGATTTTGTAGGCTATGCTCATTGCTGTGCTAGAGATGCTGTTCATTCTGCTAGCTTGAAATATTTTATATCCAACCATGCAAGCACCAAATCTTAGCTCTACATCGGTGATAGTGTTTACCTTCAGTGCCCTCTTATCTAATTTAGCACTGGTTAACCTTTCCACTTCTGTAATAGAAGGATGTTTATGAGCTTGAGGTTTGTTGGTTGTTGGATATCCTGTTACTACATGTATAACATCTTTTGTTATAGCCTTTGGCTTGTTTAACCACAAAGCTTTGTTATGTACTCTGCTTAGAATGATCTTAATCCATTCTATCTTAAAGACCTCCAGGAAGTGAAGTGCATTCGTCAAACCTTTCACTTCCAAGTGTCTATGCTCTTCTTTGAGCTTGCCTCCATCATCACAAAGTGCCTTATAGGCGTTGTCTAGGTCTAGATCTCCTATCTCTAAGATCTTGTAGTGTATAAATGACCTAACGTCCTCGACCAATAAAACCCTAGCTGGGATTCAGAGAATGCTCCAGAATCATTTGGTTGAGAGGCTATCTCAGGATGTAATTTGTATTTTGGTTCAGCACATGTCCCTCTTTTAACAAGTCTGTAAGGTTTTGTCTTGTCAAACTTGATTTTCTCTACCCTAGACGTAGATGCCATCGTATTTGAAATTTAGGGCTTTCTTGAATCAAAAAAGTGCTTATCTATGAGTAAAGGAACTTATTGAATGTCTATGATCTCCTTTGAATCTGAATGCTCTGTGGATTCCTTCTGCTGGGTCACTTCTCAAACTGCTAAAAAATTGCTCTGCTTTTCTCTGCTCTGCTTGAAAATTGCTCTACTTTTCTCTTCTCTGCTCGAAAATCATGGGTGCAAAAATGAGCTTACCCGTCAGGATTTTATACTTTTGGTACCCTAAGTTGTCATTAATGCTTACCAACTTCATCAGTTTATGAAGACTATCTCCGTCGGTAAATGCATTCATAACTTCTCTGGTATCTTTGCAAAGTGTCGGGGTAGCTTAGCGGTGTTGGATACTTTACCGATGATCATTGGTAATATTGCGACAATAGCTTTTGCAGATTCAGTGTATTCCAATACTTGTCGGGTTACATACAATTTGTGTTATGACCGATATATTCTGGTAAGTATTGCATGTCTTTTCTGTGTGTGTTCATCGATGCATATTGTGCCCAATAACTGATGATAGCTTTATAGTAGATTATCAAGTAACAATATATTGCATCTTTATTCATGCCTATATAACAATATGAACTATGTGTAATGGAACTGATACATAATAAAACTTATGATAATGCAGTTCCATACTTGTGCAATCTAGTTAGATGTAGTGATGTCACCAGATCCAGTGGATGGGGTGTCACCATTTGTATTGCTTGTACTAGCACCTTCAATGTTTTTGGCTTTTACCCACATATTTTTTCTCATCCTTTTGATGTCATCAATGGTGTTTCCATTGGGATGAGTATTTGTATCTACCAATCGGTCTTTGCAATCTTTTATCACATGTCCAACTTTATGACAGTGTAAACATTCCATTCCTAGATTGGACCATCCTCTTGACCTTCTGGTCCATTTTCTCATATATTTTGCAGCAATATGTCCATACCTTCCACATGCTGTGCAATTTTCCCATGTGTTATAGTCCCAAACATATGAGTTACCTTTTCTGGTTGGTTTGTAGCTTTTATCAGTTTCTTTCTGAGTCCAAGCTTTGTTGTTATTTTTCCAACATTCCTCATGTGTATGCCCATTTATTTTGCATGTAGGATAGTATTTGTCCATATAGGTTTTTCTTTTTGGATTTATCACTTTGGATCTGCACTCATGTGCCTTGTGTCCTTTCTTTTGACATTTATAACAATTACCAATAAAAGTAGATTGTGCTTGAGAAATACCTTTCATTTTGCTTCTGCAAATGTTTGAGGTGTGGCCTAGTTTTCCACAGTGATTGCATGACAGCTTCTTGAATCTTGGGGTTGTGAAAGCATTCCTCTTATCATTTTGATTAGAGGATTCTTCATTCTCATTGTACCCTAATCCTGTGTAGTTGTTGATTCTTCTTTGTCCATCAAGAAAGTCATCCATCCGTTTGTTGCTATCCTCAACCTTTCTGATCAATTCATTGTGTTGATTCTGGATTTTGATTTCATACTTTAATTTCTCATTCTCTTCTCTTAGCTCACCAATGATCTATATTCTTTCTATGAGTTCTATATTTAATCTATTTTCTTCTTGACTCATCTGATTAATGACCTCATGGTGATGCTCAGTGAGTTTTTGAATCTCTGATTCTTTATCTTGTAGCTTCTCTGTAATTTTCCTCCTGTCATCAATAACTAGTGTTCTTTCATTTTTAGCTTTTCTTGTATCATTCATAACATCAATCATTTTAACATTTGAGTCTCTTGACCAATTTTCAGCATCTTTATTTGATCTATTAGATGTAGATTGATCTCTTGCATACTTGTTATTTCTTGAGCTGATGCATTTGAAGCTTTTCTCACTGATGATTCTGATGCTTCAAAATATTCTTGTATTTCCATTTCTTTGTAGTCTTTTTAATTTAACCTGGTTGCCATAATTTGTATTTCATCAAGAAGTTTTCTTAGCTTTATCTTCGCCTCCTTATACTGCTCAAAGTTTATTTGCATCTGTAACTGCTCATTGCCAATAGTCATGTCCAGTCTGAACTTATCTATATCTCTAATCTTTTCTCTCAAGTCTTTAAGCTTTTCAAGAGAGAGACTAGGCTCTGATACCAATTGTTGGAATTGTATTGAGATGATGTACTAAGAGGGGAGGGGTGAATCAGTACCTCTAAAACTTTTCTTGG
>MU226778.1:895580-927435 GCA_018584345.1 Thuja plicata | reverse complement strand
TTAGGATGCTTTAAAGCATTTACATAAAGCATGCATGACCATCTAATCTGATTTAAAACAAAAATAAAACTCTATAAATAGATTTACATTGCTTTAATCGATGTGTAAAACTCAGATCCACAAATTGCGGGCTCTTGATCTGTCTATCAGTTTTGATGGTCGGTTTTCTTGATCGTCGGTGTTCCTTCTTGAACATGTCGTCGGGTATGCTTATCTGTTCCTATCGGGTTGATTATGGAAACTATTCTAGAAACTGTGTTTCCAGTAATGCTTGTGTTCATCAGTAATTCTTGTGTTCACTGGTAATGCTTGAGTTCACCGGTGAAGCTTGTCACATTTATACTTAGCATTTTTCTCAAAATTCTTTGTGCTTTCGGGTATGCTTGCATTTCACCGATACTGCTTGTGTTCTGCCGGTGATGCCTGCTGTCTGCCGGTAATGCTTTCTGACTGTGTTTTTCCTCTGAGTATACTAATGGAAAAATAATGTCTTCACTCCATGTACTAGCTTCAATTTGTCCCACATTTTCTTTGCAATGGTGCATGATTTGACATCTTCAAATTCAGCATCAGAGAGTGAGGAAGCAAGTTCTATCATCATAAAATTGTGTTCATGATTTTCTCTAAGTTAGCTCTGATGTGCCTAAGTTGAACAAGGACACTATTACCCGATGGATGGTGTTACCCGAGCAAGCATTACCGAGCTAACTGCAGTTATCTTGCTTTTCCATGATGCAAACTTGTCCTTGTTAAACTTAGGCACATACCTTTTTCTTATCTTGTGATCTTTAGCTTAGGTCGTTAAACCTTCCTTTTAAGTACACAAGCTCTTATACAAATTTTTACAATAACTGAGACGAGGGGGGGGGGGTGAATAGTCCACATTTTTTGAAATCTAAAGGGGAAATTCTTCTCCTAGAAATCTGGTCAGCAATAAAATAAAGAGGATAGTGGTCTGACTCTATTCATACAAATGAAGTTAGAGAAAAATAATAATGTTGATACCAATCATCAGAGATAAGGGCATTGTCAAGCCTCACCTGAATAATCTCACCACCCTCTCTTCTATTGGTCCAATTATATTTAGCTCCCTGGAGATCAATGTCTGTCAGAGCTTGACTAGTAATGAAATTCATCAAATCAAGTCTGCTATCTAGATTAGGCTGGCTACCACCAAATTTTTCATCTTCCTTCAGAAGGGTATTAAAATATCCCATTATAATCCAACAATCATTCACAATTTTTTTTTTGACTTGTTCAAGGTTATTCCAAAATTTTTTCCTACCATTTTTAGTATTAGGAGCATAGATATTCATAAGAATCCAAGTAGACCCATCCTTAATATGCTAAAATCTGATACAATCCAAGTTATTTTCTTAGATAAGAACATCTCCTTTAATCACATTCCCATTCCAGTAAGTATAAATGCCTCCAGAAGCACCTTCTAAGTTCCCTCCACTGACAATACTATTTTTAAAAAAATTTAAGCTTTCAACCTTCTCCTTAGACATTTTAGTTTCCTGAATCAACATAATATAGGGTCTGTTATCTTTGATCAGGTTTATGATTAAGTCCTCCTTGTGAGGGTTATTTAGCCCTCAGATATACCAAGATATGATCTTCATTTCTTTTTGACTAGACTGAACTGGATGATGATTTTTTGAGTACCATCTGCTATGTTCTTGGAAGCATCTTGGTTTCTTTTTCTAGAGTTAGGATGTCTCCCTGATGATAGATGGATTCCTCCAACATCTGGCTGGTTGAATCTTGTGCTCCTTGTGGTTTTGGAAACATTGTTTTTCTTACCTTTTGACCTCTGTACTTTAGTAAAAGTATCAGAGTCAAGATCATGATTTCCTAGCACCTTATCTATTTCATCCTTGTTTCCCCATTTAGGCATCTTTATTTACTCATAGGAAACCTTATCAATAGATGGGGAGTTCTGAGATATGCTTGAGATCTTATGGCCCAGGACACTGTCATGTTGTGCATCCTCAAAATATAAGTCCCTTGTGTTTGGCTGTTTCTCCCCATTCAAGCTGTTTGATTCTCCCTCCCCATTCAAGCTGTTTAATTCTTCCCTTTCTTGGGTTAATGACTGATTGCCTTCTGCCAATATCTGAATAGGCCTCTCAAGATTACTATTATCTTCTTTATTATCCATTTCTAAAGTATCTTGGCCATGACCCTCCTTCTTCTTGATCATATTGTCATTCTCATCCTGATTCAGGTCAAAAGATACCATCTCACCCGAATCCATCATGTCATTCTTTTTTTGTTCTTTATGTATGATAGTAATCTTCTTTTTTTTGTCATTCCTTTTATTATATTATGGTTTTTTATTTTCATCCATATTTTCTTCTTCCTTTTTTGGGGTAGAGCTAGATACTCCCTATGAAGAATCTGCATTCTTTCCAACTGGTTTCTAGACCTTCTTCTGCTGAACCCTCTTTGTGTTGTTAGTCAGAATTTTTTTGGCCCAATTCCCTACCTTCTTACATTAAAAGCATGCAAAGGGGATAGATTCAAAGTCTAGCTTTTGAGTCCACATTCCTAGCTTGGATTCTATTTTGATTTGATCAGGCATATCAGCTTCAGGGATGACACCAACACAAATTATGTCATTCGTCAATCTTCTTCTTGATGTAGTGACCAGATATATTGATAGAAATTCACCAAATGAACTTGCTATCCCACTAAGGATATCTTCATTCCAATACTCAAGAGGAAGCCCAGGTAGCTTAACCTAGACATGGACTTGGACCACAAAATCTTCATGGAGAGCCATATTTGGGTACCACTTCTGTAACACCAATGTGCTTTTTCCTATAATCCATGGTCCACTACTAATGATCTGTTTCCTATCATCTTCATAGGAAAAAAATAAATAAAGGTAGCCTTTGTTCATAGAAATAACATCTACCTGTCCCTTAAGTGTCCATATCTTCTTAAAAAAATCCCTCACAACTTCGATGTTAGGCCTAACTCTAATGAATCGACCAACGAGCGAGTTTTCCATCCTTTTAATATTATGATCAATAATTTGATCAGGTTTGGCTATACCATATTTCCCCTCCAAAATACTTGAAATATTTATAATAGGTAGATGAGTTGACTTACTTGTTGGCTTGATTCTGAAAATTGAGGACCATTTTATGGCCTCAATCCCCGTAATGTTTGGCACATCATGTCCTCTGGGTCCCCAAAACCCGTGAATCCATATTTTTTCTTGTAATCTACATCTTTCCCATCAGATTCAATAGGGATTCCCCCTATAGTAGAAGGACCTACACCTCTTGCATAGTTCTCACTCACAAGAGAATTTGAATTTTGATTAAAAAAATTTGTTTCCTTTCGATGAACCTCTTAAGAGTGAAGTGTGTAGCAGTGCAAGCATTTGTCTAGTGGATGGAAGGAATTTTTTTGATGGCTTGAAGTATAATAATGTGTGTTTTTCTTTATAACCTAAGGAGTCTAAGAATAATGTCTTGGTAGAGAAACATCCTAGAGAAATCACTCGACTGTTGATTGAGTATGTTGGCATAATATCAGATAATGTACCTAACATATTACTACCGGTATGAAGTATTAGTCATTGTATGGATTTGATACTAGGGGATAGTATTTCTAATAAAGAAGCATATAGGATGAAACCGACAGAGAATGAAGAACCCAATAGGCAAGTGTAATATTTTTTGCAGAGAGGGTTGATCAAAGAAAGTTTGTGTCCATGTGAAATGCCTGTAGTGTTAGCACTGAAGAAGGATGGACAAGGGAGAATGTAAACTGATTCCAGAGATATCAATTAGATTACAATTAATTATTGGTTTCCTTTGACAAGGGTGGATGATTTGATGGATTTTTTGAGTGGATTTAATTATTTCACCAAGATAGAATTGAAGAGTGGGTATCATCAGATTAGAATCAAAGAACGGTGATGAGTGGAAGACTGCATTTAAGAAAAATGAAGGATTTTATGAATGATTGGTAATCCCTTTTAGATTTTCTAATGCACCTATTACTTTGATGAGATTAATGAATCAAGTCCTGAAGAGATTCTTGGGTAAGTTTTTCATTGTATATTTGGATGATATCTTGATTTTCAGTAAGAGAAAAGGAGAACATTTGATGCATATTAAACAAGTAGTGCAGAGGTTAAGGGAAGATAATTTTATGATAACCATCAAGAAGTGTACTTTGATGAAAGAGGAGTTAGTATAATTGGGATTTGTAATATCTATTGAAGGATTGAAGATGGATCCTGAGAAAGTGAAAGCCATTATTGAGAGGCCTACACCAGAGCACGTTGTAGAGGTAAGATCATTTCATTGGTTGAAAAGTTTCACCACAAATTCATTAGGAACTTTAGTTAAATATATGGAGAGATGACTGAAACTATGAGAGGAGATAAAAATGAGTTCAAATAGACACATGGAGAACATAAGAGTTTTGCATTGTTGAAGCAGAAGTTTACATAACAACTAGAGTATTAGCTTTACCTGATTTAAATAAGGTATTTCAAGTAGAACGTGATGCTAGTGGAAATGCAATTGGAGATATCTTGATACAAGAAGGAAAACCCGTTGCTTGTTTTAGTGAGATTTTGAATGATTCTAAGAGAATGTATTCATTGTATGATCAATAATTCTATCCTATAATCCAAGCTTTGAAGAAGTGGAGACATTATTTGTTTCCTAGGGAGTTTGTACTATATACAAATCATAAAGCATTGAATTATTTGAGAATCCAAGGTAAGTTGAATCAGAGAGATATGAGATGGGTTGAGTTTATGCAGAGTTATAAATTTGTGTTGTAACATAAGAGTTGTGTGTCAAATAAAGTTGTTGATGCTTTGAGTAGGAGAATAAATTTGTTGACTGAGATGAAAATTGCAGTATTAGGATTTGATGAATTGAAGGTCTTGTATGAGGAAGATCGAGACTTCACTGAACCTTGGAAGGATTGTAAGGAACCTATTGTAGCAATACTAAGTAAGTGGTTGGATTATTTAATTCAAGATGGGATTTTATTAAGGAGTATTCAACTATGTATACCTAGGAGTTCCATGAGAGATAATCTGATTAAGGAGAAACATAGTTGAGGTTTAGCAGGACATTTTGGCATGGATAAGACAATAGCTTTGGTAAGTGAGAATTTATTTTGGCCATAAGTTCTTAAGGATTTGAGGATTTTGTACAAAGTTGTAAGGTATGTCAAGTTGCAAAAGGTAGTCAGAATGTGGGGTTGTATACACCTTTGAAAATACAGGTGAGACCTTGGGAGGAGATTAGTATGGATTTTGTACTTGGTTTTCCTAGAACACAAAGAGGCTATGATTCTTTCTTTGTGGTTGTAGATAGATTTTCTAAGATGGCACATTTTATTCCTTATAATAAGATGACAGTTGCAATGCATGTAGCTGATTTATTTTATAATGAGATTGTGAGATTACATGGTTTACCTAAGAGCATTGTTTCAGACATGGATAGTAGATTTGTTGGTTATTTTTGGAGGACACTTTGGAAGAAGATAAAAGATGATTTGAAGTTTAGTTCTACTTTTTATCCACAAACTGATGGAAAAAAAGGTTGTGAACAAGAGTTTAGGGAACTTTTTGAGGTGTTTAGGTGGAGATAAGCCTGGAAATTGGGATTTGGTTTTGCCACATGAAGAGTTTACTTATAATAATTTAGTAAATAGGAGTAAAGGGAAGATACCATTTAAAGTGGTTACTGGGTTTAATCCTAAGGGAGTAGAAAAATTAAGGGATATCAGTCATGATGTTATGAAGAGTGCTAAAGGAGAGGAATTTTATGAGGTTATGAGATCATTGCATGAAGGAGTGAGACATCATTTGGAGGAAATTTATCAAGTTTATAAGAGGAGATAAGTCATGAAGAGGAGACATAAGGAATTTCAAGTAGGAGATGAAGTTATGGTATAATTGCAGAAGGGTAGATTTCTTGTTGGTACTTATAACAAGTTGAGGATGAATAAGTTTGGTCCTTGTAAGATCTTGAGGAAATTTGATTCAAGGAATGCATATGAAGTGGAATCACCCGAAGATATGGATATATCACCAATGTTTAATGTTGCTGATTTGTATGAGTATCATGAGTCATATTGAAATAGCAGTGAGGAATCAGATGTTGGAAATAAGTATCCTAATAAGTAGATGGATTAGATAGAGAAGATCTTTGATAGAAGAGTTGGTCAAAGTAAAAGAGGTAAGCAGTATATGGAATATCTTGTTAAATGGAGGGAAATACCAGTTGAAGATTCTTCATGGATTTATCAGTCTGAGGTTGACCACTATGGTTTCCTTTGGCCCTATAAAAGTTATAGGCTCACTTTTCATTTACCCTAGGTGTTTGATGTAGGAGAATCTTGGGATCTTAGCAATCTTGCATCACCCAAAAATATTTGGTTTCCTATTTGATCAGTCTGGTGTTTCTGTTAGTGATCGATTTGTGCTTGTTTTGTTTTGTAATTGCTACAATGTATTCATGGCTTAATTTTGGTCCTTATCCTATGATCACAACTCATTTGGCTTATTCACGCATGATATTTTGCAGATTCTTTTCATGACTTTCCTGTTCTTCATTTTCCCGATCAGTCATTGTATTTTTTGAACATTTCCGATCTTTTGATTGGAATCTTTGTGTGCAATCATGCCAACTCAGTGATACGTTTGAGGATGAATTATTTCTATGATCACATATATTATTTATTTCATTGAAGGTTTTTATAGATGATTTGGGTCCTGACCTATTTGTTGTAGCACATTTTCTCAATTATTTGGAAATGTGATCTTTTTTAGGCTGATCTGATGTTGCAATTGCTTTATAGGCTTATGGAATTGTTCATAAGGGGCAAGTGATTTTCATAAGATTATTTGGCGTTAGTTGGCTAGGTTTTTAAGAGGTTTTTTGATCATAATCATTCATGTATTCTTGGCATGTGAGACTGCATGTTGAAAATCTATTGTAAATGATTTTCTGAGAATAATAGAAGGCCGATCTTTCATTCTATCCATCTTGTCTTTTTTTTGGCTTGTATTTTCCATTTTTTGTATTGGCTACAAGGACCATACTAATATTTTGAGGTTTCTCCATCCTTGAATGCATAAAAAATGATTAGACGTTGTTAGTTGACACTTAGCTTTGGTTATTAAATCAACTCTTACATTGTGTGGCTCTTTGGAATTTGTTACTTTTATTCACATTCAAAGGGAGTGAAATGAAGTCACAAATTTTTTGGCTAAATGAGATTTTGATGAAATGCAGGGTTAAAATATTATGGATAGGGGACAATTACCTTTGGAATTGTCTCACATGTTGGATCAGCTAGTGGATGAATATAAGGCTGTGTAGTGCTCTCTTCTTTGCTGGATGGTTGAACCTTCTTTCTTTGTACTTATATTTGTTTTGAATAAATTTTTACCCTTTTTAATTTTTTACTTATGTAGTGGGTCATACAAATTTTAACATGGTATTTTGAGACATTTTTGAATCTTGATATTATTTTATGGTAATCTTTTTTTTTGATTGATAAATGATTAAAGCCTTTCATATTTTATTATTTTAATGAATTTTTTTTTACACCTTCGTTTAGTGCAGGCACCAAAGGAAAAGAACAGAGGAAATAAAATTTTTTGGTATCGTCTAGGACTCAAATTGATTTACAAAGATACATATCCAGGTAAACCAGGGTGAGTAAGAGGCTCATACCTTCTTTTATATTGAGACATTACATTCGTAATTCTTTATATATGGGATGTCATTTTCCAATTTCATATCTTGTGGATGCGTATGGGATGATTATTTCATCTTTAACTTCTTTCTCATTGTTATTATTTTATGTTATCCTTTAGGTACACACGTAAGTCTAGTTTGCCTGCAATAAAGTTCTCTAACCATCCAACAAAGATCATTATCAGTATCATCAATTTAATACCTTATGCCAAATAATGTATTATATTATAATATAAAAATTGTCTCTAAACTAGTTACCTTGGCCAAAAAGATTTAAAACTCAATAATCATTATATTGAAATATTCCTGTTATTGTATACTCACCTTTTCCAAATTGTTAATCATCAAATTGAATTACTGCCTTATTCTTGAAATCTATACTATTCAGATTTTGCAAGGAAAGCTTAACATACCTCTAGTATTTTTATTATTGAGGATCTCATAAATGACCTTGAACTTATCCCTATTTAGACTGTGATACATTGTGAGACTTTGGAAAACCCCCATTTCCTAGATTATATTAGTCCATTGTCTTAGTCATAGGATTGCTTTAAGAATTGTTAATGACATTGATCCTTTTAAAGTGAGTTTGTCATTATTCTGATGCCATAACATAAAGTGCAGCTCCTAACACGATTCTTTAGAAAAACCAATTAAATTACTTTTATAAATACACAACAAAATTCTGATCAGTCCTGAAAGTTTATCCAATATGCCTCAAGATTATCTATATCTTTAAACATAGGTAAAAAAATTAGCTTATTTTTGTAAAACCATGTTAGAAAAAAAGATAACCATGAGAAAGGAACCAAATATCAGAATGATATAATAGACATATATAAATCACATTTTTTTACCTCAACATTCATAAATCATAATTGGGCGCCTTCTTTATCAGACAAAGTTTAGATAAAAAAGCTAACTAAAATTAAATCCACAGAAATGATAATAACAAAGAAAGAAGACAATAAACAAATTTTATAAGTGACGATATGTCCACGATTCTCATAAATTTGCATACATTTACATATGTTGACAGATATATATATATATATATATATATATATGAAGATATATTTAATATATTTATGCAAACATATATGTAAAAGGTTTTATACATATATGTTAGCCCATATATATATGTATATATTGATATAAATACCTATATATACATTTATAGAAGCTTATATATAAATATATGCACTTGTGTCTGTTTAAATGTTTAGATAAAAATATTGAGTCAAACAATAAAAATTAAGTTCATCTGAAAAATTACAAGACAAATTAAAATTGCAAAGGGCCTTTCTTCATATAATATAAATATTATACCTGTGTTAATTAACTATTAATCCTTACTCCATACTTTAGAAATATCTGTATCTAGGATTTTGAAAACTCTGAAAATTGCTCAAGAGCTAGGATGGTAGCAAGACAAAATTTAATATCTTCCTAGTTATGGAAGGCATTAGAGGTGATTAATACCTTTGAATCCATCAATTTGGTGGGTTTAGCTATTGGAAAGACAAGGATAAGGGTTAGCGCAGAAAATCAGGAAAGGTATATATATGGGTAAGGGCTATAACTAATGCCTGAATATCAAGAAAAAAAAGAAGACTCTAGGAAACAAAATGATATTGAATGTAATTGGAGTCTATTATACATTTTAACCATACTAGAAATTGACCACATCAATATGTGAATCAAATATTAAATTTTCAAATACCATAATAAGTTGTACTGTAAACCTTGTCTAAATAAAACTTCCAAAATTACAAAATTTAACAAGCCACGAGTATGTTTAAAACTTACTTCTGCTATATTAATGAGCTCATAATTACTATTAAATCTATATTATCTACCCTTTTACTGCATTTTCCTTGCATTTTTAGAGCTTTCCCCATGTTCCCATGCCTTCATTTTCTTCAGAGTTTCTGAGTTACCCACATTATCAATTTCCATTATGTATATGAAATCTTTGATTTATTCAGCCTCTGCATAATCTACTATCTAGTTTTCATTCTTTGGGGTCTTCACGTTGAGTATCCAAAGAAAACATTGTAGGTTACAATTGATTTCAAGGCCTCTCCTAATGAAATTTCCCTATTTCTCCACCCAAATAATCGGGTACCTAGGTGGTGGTTTATTGTTGATTATTATGACGTTATAGTGTTTGGCTTTGGGAATGGTTAATTCTTCATCAATATGGGCCAATACATTCATGAGGTCTGCTAGTATATCTTTAATGAAGATCTTCCTACACAAAACTTCCACAATGTCTCTATCCTTTTTGAAATACATTGCTAATGCCAGAAACATAGACATTATATCCAACTTTACCCTAGTTTGGTCTATATTGAAGATATACTCTTTACTGAGAATTTTCATCACCGTGTTTATTATCTGATCATGTGGAGCCAAATGAATGTCTTCCATTCATTGTCTTGTAATATAGTTTGTTATCTCCTTTTGCCTCTTCATACCTAATAACTTGACTAGAATATCCATCCACATTTCTTCAAATTTGTTTCTTCTCAGAGGGAAAAGGTATTATGCCTCATCTTTTAACACTAGAGAGACTAATTAATGCTATCTTTTCTTGCATGACACATGATTCCTTGTTGTACTTTGTAATGAATTTGTAATTATGATTTCAAGTTCAAGTGGTTATCTCGATAGTAATGTTTAAGTTTTTTAATGATTGTTTGATACATCATCCACCATTTTTAATTAAATTCTTCTTCATCCTGAAATAATCTCTTAGTGGAGATCCTTCATAAATGCACTGAGTAGTTTGCACACAAATCAAGCTTGTGTCCTTTTTATAATAATTTTATTTAATATTGTGAACTTCAAAAAGGAGTTTAATATTTAAAAATTTGCCTAAGTCTTTGGATACTTATAATTTAGACCAAATTGGCTTAATTGAATAATCCTACTACCTCTACTATAGGTATATAAATAGTTTTAACATCCAACCCTTATTTATATAGATAGCCTTTTCCTTATGTCAGCGCAATGAGTCCTATCTCCCACTTGCAGATCTCCTTCTTTTATTTTAAAATTTCTCTCTCAGTCTTTTTTGGCTTTAAGTTATCTCACACAGAGGTGGTAAATAAATAATTATTCTGATTGCAGTGCTTGCTAAGGGGGCCTCTATAGCTTTTCTCAAGAAACTCCCATCCTAACTCTATGAATTTATGAAACTGTATATAAATATGCACGATCTTACAAATTTCATCATTTCTTACTTTTTAAATGTTTTGATCAATTCGAACTTAGATTCTACAAAGGAGGGATAGATAGATAACTTGTAGATGTAAAAAAATTAGAGCATATATGTACTTACAAAGATCTCTTACTTTATCCTTCTTCAATACCACAACAATTTAGAAATTGAGGTCACACATAGTCAGTGTGTTGGTTTCAAGATAAAGGTCCTTAGACCAAAGAAGAATACTGCAACTTTGTATCAAAAAATAAAGGATACATATCTAAATATTAAAATTGTAGCTGTAAATGAGGAGACCCCATTGTTATTGCATCCTTTAAAATCCATTAGATTTATGGAGGATACAATAAAAATGGGGGATCTTCCTTTAGTTACATAACACATAGGAAACTCTGAGAGCATATTGAATGTGACCTTTGAGTCAAGAGTGTATGCATATATAGGATTAATTAGCCTATTACATTATGACATCATTAAAGAAACAATATATTCTACATCTTTGAGTTAAAACAATTTCCTTATTGCTTAGTATCGAAGCAATTGATAAAAATATGAAAGATAGAAATATCTTATCTCCTATTCTCAGGGGATATAGAAGTCCATACCTTGCATCTAGTTAAATCATAAGAAATAGATGCTATTAATTGAATTAAATAATCTTGATCTATTTTTAGGTATAAAATGAGAATAGAGAAGATGGATACATATGAAAATTGAACAAATTTACATTTTGAAAAAAAATGATAACATTAAGGAGCTTTAAGATAGCTATTCCAAGCACTAACACTACTATAGATTGGTGGATTAAGAGCCTATCAATGGCCAAATTATGATTTAAATGCAATTTCATGCAAATATTTTCACAATATAAAACTCACTAGAGTTAAATAGGAAACAACTATGATTAGAACCATATGTGAGGAGAAGGGTAAAGGAGAAGAGAGAATAAACACACAACAAGAGGGATAAAAGAAGCACCATCTTTGATATTAAATAAACATTCATTTAAATAGTTCCCTAATCTCTTCTAAGCTATTAGAGTCCTCCGATTCAGAATTATCTTGCCATCCCCACCTACCTACTTGATCTTCTTGAATGTATCTATCTTCCCAATTTAATTCTTTAGGTCTCTTGATATGATAGAAAGTGAAAAAGAATTCAAGATTCCTTTTGATGATAGGTCGTCTACCCTAGAATGAATTTATATCCTCTGTGAGAAGGATTGGCTGAGATGGGATGAGTCTCCCACCAATAATTGGAGTTTCATAGTATCAAGGCAAGGGGATAGTTAGGTCTTCTCTTATATTGTTGATAGCTAGGTCAATGTCTCCCAAATACTTCCATTTGAAGATTCTTCTATATAACCATTCAATCATATACTTATATAAATATACTTGGAGAGTTATAGCAATAAACATTGCTAGAATGTTTGAGTTTACTCTGTATCTGCTGGTGTTGGTAATGTACTCTTTCCCAAGAATCCTCAATACTGCTCGGACAACCAAAAATTGGGAGCTTGACATAATATTTTTAAGCCTTTCCCCTTTGATCACTTCATCAAAGGCTATCTGATATTTTTGACCTTGTAGCTTGATGGGAGTTTCCATAATAGTGATCAGAGAAGGATACCTGTTGGGAATGATATGTAACCTTGAATATATAGAAAAGAGGGAACATTGGGGGCCCACAAATTTGACCTTCCATGTTTGTCTTATTTGGTGGGGAAGAGAAAAATATTCAATAAGACAAGAAAAGGAAAGGGAAATGATAATATTACCTTGGGCAATCGGGCCCCCAAAATTATGAAAGGAAGAATGCTCAATACAATAAGAGTAAGCTGAAGTTAATTGACTATAAAAGAGAGGACCTAAATTTTTTTAATGTAATCTGCTTGCATATCTATATACATTTATTAGCTATACAAGCATAAAACTTTGTTAAAATATGTAAATCAATACAAGATCATTCACCTATATGTAACCATTAATTATTTATGCATAGTATAAGGGTTTCTAGGTAGAACTATATGTTAAGAAATTATAATATTGGTCCCAACTATTATCATTAAGTTAGAGCTTAAGTACTTTACCATGACAATATATTCTTTAATAAGATATTGAAGCGATTGAATAAGGCATGCTAACCAGCTAGGTTTGTGGGTTAAATGTTATTTGGTTCTTACTTTTTGAATGTGTTGTGAGAGAGATATTTTGACTTTAAAATATTTCATTCTTTCTTAGAGTGTAAGGACAACAGAAAGGGGGTACAATCCTGCAACTAGTATGCTTATGCAGGAATCACGCAAAGGAAGATGTCTCTATATTAGCATTCCTATTTGAAATCCAAGATCTTTCTAAATCAGTTTTAATATTACAAAGACAAGCTCACTACACATAGGCTAAGTTCTTCCAGATGACTATATGATCCTATGTGTGTACCTGGTTCTATGTAAGAAATACCTACCTATATACTTATAAGCATGATTATACACCTATATGTATTTTTATATCTAGATGCATGATTATTCATGCATATTATACAATTCCATGCGGTACCTTAATTGGTAATTGATAAGAATATTACTGATTTCAGGATATGCATATTAAAAATTTACCAATTCTACATCTAGAAACTAAAATTTTACCCAGATTTGGTCATTAGTATTATTCTAAGTTTTTATCTCCTACCATACATCACTAACTTGCTACAAATTCTTACCTCTGCATGCTCATAGTCGATGTAAATTCTACATATCATTATCTTACCATATAAGATGTAATTTACTTTCTATAAGTATTTGACTAGTAAATGTTTGTAATTATTTTGTTTGTTTTTTGAGATCCTTCCAGTTCATATTTTGTGGTTACTTTTCTAATCAATCTCAATATCTTTTATCACTATTCCTATTATTAGCTTTATGTGTAAATTAGGAGGTCCTCTTCTGTAGGTTAAATGATGATGGGATATAAGTTTCTCCAACTTATTTATATTGTTGTTATAATTAGGTTATAAGTAGTTTTATATTAGCTTCAATAAGTATCAATCTTGTCTTATCTATTTTATGTTTAATCCATCGGCCCCTTTATTAGCTAGTTCATCTGCAATTTTATTCCCTTCCCTATAAATGTGTTTCAAGTATATATTTCCAAATGAGTTCATGATTTCTAGTACTTTTTATAATATTGAATTTATCTTCCAATTTGGGGTTGTTTGAATCCTTAATGCATTTATGATAATTTGCAAATCTCCCTCAATTTCTAAATCCCCGATCCCAAGTTCTTGACATAATGATAATCCTTCTAATGCTGCTATTATTTTTGCACTATTATTGGAAGCTTTGGGTAAAGGTTTTTCTATTTTTTCAATCACTTCACCTTCCCATGAATTAATTACACAACCTATACCTACATCTCTTGGGTTATCCCTAGATGTTGCATCAAATTTTAGCTTGTACCATCCATATTTGGGGTTAGTCCATTTACATGTCGCTCTCACTTCTTTGGTAAAGTTTCCTCCGCATCCATACTAGGGAGGGATAATAAGTCCTACCTAATTTTTCCTAATAATTGTGTCCCATTTTGAAAATATTCCTTCTTTATGATTTGTAATTCTCAGTCTATTGTTCAATGTTTCTACTATACTAGCTTCTATTTTATTGACAAATGTTGTAGGTGACATTTCTTATTATGGAAAATCCTTCTATTTATTTCTTTCCACAAATCCTATACAATGATGGATCATGTAATTACCCATATGTTTTTGTATAAGTGTTTTCCCTAGTGAGTTGGCCATCTTTTTAGGAGATCCACTAGATTGCTTGGGTTGGCAGAGGTCCAAACTATTTTTTTACAAATTTTGTTCCAACATTCTTTGGAAAATTCACAATTTAGGAAAATATGATCTACCGATTCCTTTTTTTGTTCACATAGGGGACATATAAATGGTCCTGCATATCCAAATTTGCAAAATGATTCAGTAGTGAGTATACACTTTTGAAGTGCTGCCCATTAAAATATGCCAGCTTTGGGAAGACAATCTTTGCTACAACATAGGTCTAAAGGAAATTTTGAATTTGGCAGTTGAAGGGATTCTAAGATTTGGTTATATCCACTTCTTACCTTATATTAACCATCATTGGATCCAACCCATATAATCTTGTCTTTCCTATCTTTTAGTATGAATAATCTGTCTTTTAGTTTGTTTTTGAAATTTGTTTTCAATTCTTTCAGAATAGGAACATCATCCAAAGATCTCCATTGCCAACCATTAGGGGACTAATTATCTGATTTTGAAATGTAATTACATAGTTTATGACCCCATTTATGAGATAGAGCAGTTTTAATGATAGGGTCAAGGTCCAATGAGTCCATGGATTCAAGACCAACCCAAGAGTCTTCCCAAACTACGACATCTTCCCCATTCCCAATATCCCATATTAGTTGATTTCTGATGATGTCTTTACAATCTATCATGAAATTCTAAATACGAGAACATTTAATGTAATTTTTTTTGTCCTGAATATATTAATGGGATCTACATCCTCCTTATGTTTATATATGAATACATAGTATTCTTTTATGGTGGGTTTTAGAGCCTCCTGAAGTCTATATATTAAGGTCTTTACATGGGAAAAATATGTTTCTTTACAATTTCTCTCATGCTAGTAGAATGCTATTAAATTAAATAGGACAATGAGTTATAGTATTAATGTACTTGATTATACTTGATAATAGAAGCTTGCTATCTCTTTGGTGGTGGAGTTTTGTTTTTGAATATTTTAGACGTCTATTTGATGCCTTATATTTTTATTGTTTTTTTAAAATGATTTCTTAATATGTTTATCCATGTTCTATTTCAATTTTAAAGAATAATCAAATGTTCCTCTAATTAAGTAATTATATCTGCACACTTTATTTTGATATTATCATTATTATTGCTCACTATTTTTTGAAATTTGGTATCCAATCTAAAGGTTTTGATCGAAGAGGCATGTCTTTTCTAAATTGATGGTACTTTTTAAATTATTTTAGTGGGTTTTGAAGATCCAGTTTGGTGGAATCCATGGCTAACACGCCTCTTCAAATATTCATGCTAAGACTATTAATGGTGATTGGTAAAACTTTTCGAAGCTAAACATTTAAGATATAATAGGAAAACAAAATTAATAAAGAGTAGTTTCAAAATAGGGAAACCCAAGGGTATAGTATATGATATATTTATCAAACTAAAAGTCTAACTAATAAGTTATATATCAAAATATATATGTAACATTTAATATTGAAGGTGATTTTGTTGCTAAGACTATTAATTCTTTTAATTTGATTTTGAGTTAGGTTCAATTAATTGTGAAATCAATAATGCCAATTAAATGCATCTTTTTCCTTTGCATGAATCTTGGGAGAGTATAATTGTTATTATTGATAGTGTTGTAGAGTCCAATATTGACAGTCATATAAAAGTCCAATGGTGAAGGCACCAAGGATGCCTTGCATATGTAGGTAAGGCATAAGGATAATATCAGGCTTAGAAAGGAATAAAACAAATCTAATATTGAATCAAAAGGTTGATAACTCTTTGAGAAAAAAGAGGGGATATATTAAGAAGGAATGTAGAAATAAGAAAGCCTAAATGATTCTTCTACAAAGATTATTTTTGATGACGGTGATCATAAATATAAATAGTTATGACTCTTGATTAATTTATTCAAATTTCTCCCATTATATGAATCCCAATAAGGAGTGGTTCTTGTAATTCCCTTCAAAAAATTAATCTAGAAAAATTTAAAAATCCATTTTTCTCAAACAAGAGTCATCTTATTGTCGAGTTCAGTAAGTATGTATGTGTGCCATAGAAACATGAAAATCTATTTATAAGTAATATATGTGGTGCAGGAACACCTAAGTTAAGTTACATTGTTCGTCGGTGATGTTCGTCAATTTTTGTTCATCGACAATGCTTGTTCGTTTCTATTTGTTGGCGATGTCCATTGGTTTTTGTTCGTCGACGATGCTTGTTGGCAGTGTTTGTCAGTGATGCTTGTTGATGATAACCATTAGTGAATTTGTTTGTTGTCGGGGTCAGAAACTGATGCTATTTTTTCTATTTAGAAAAGTCAACTCTGGCGCTCGGTAATGTTGGTTAACGACCCAGGAAATGCGGATGTGACGTTTGTGACCAGCTGGGTCACTTGCAACGACTCTCTACATGTCATTTTTGCTTGAAAGGATCAGGGACACCTATTCCTATTCTGGAAGGGTCTTTTATTGCTATGTTTGGCCACCTTTGTAGGGTGGTTGAAGTTGTCCACGAGTATTAGATATTTTGGGAGATATTTTGATGGATGTATATATGGATGAAAAGCTCTTGTAATAGATGTAGAGGAATATAGATAGATTAGATAAGGGGGATAGACACATATCATATCATCCTATAATAGCTTAGTTCTTGTGAATAAGAAAGAACATATTTTAATGGATTCCATGTGCAGTGTGTGTTATTATGTTCCTTAGGAGAAAACCATCAGTTTAGCTTGGGAGATGAACCTATCCTAATGGGTTCTATAGCATGAAATAGTAGGTTTACGGTGTAAGCCTGGTCTAGGGCACTTGAGGTGAAGATCTTAGTGACTTCCTCAAGCTGGGGTGAAGTAATACCCTATAAGGTCTATGCAAGAGACCTTAGAGAACAGTCAAGTTGACTGTTAGTAACAAATAGACTTGGGCTATACATCAGATTGGTGTCAGAGCAAGTTTGAGAATTGGGCTTGTCTTGTTTGGGTGTGATTTTCAAAAGAGTCTACAAATTCATCCAAAATGATGACCAACACAGAGCTATTAAAGAATGTGGATGAGAAAAGGGAGTAGAAAAAACTCCTGAAGGAGTAGTTAGTCAAAATGGCATATAAACTGGAAGAAGTGCAGCTTCAAACTACAACAGTCAGTGAACTGATGAGGGAAGCTTATGAGAAGGGTAAACAAGTGGCTGAGGAGGATGTTATCCCAGAGATAGATCCAATACTTCAAGATGAACCATTATTGAAAGCATTAAAGGAAATGAGTGGTAAGTCCTTAGAAGGTGTACCTCTATTTAGTGGCAAAATGGATCCAAAATTGATCATTGAGTGGACAGAAGGTCTTGAAAATCACTTTGATTGTGATAATGTGACCGAAGCTTATAAAGTTAGAGTAGCCAAGATAAGATTGAGAGGGACTGCTCTCACTTGGTGGAAATTTTTCCAAGATGAAAGGATAAAGGGAGGCAAGAACCCCATAACCAGTTGGAGAGGTATGGTAGCAAAAATGAAGGAAACTTATCTTCCTGATGATTATAAAGTGCAACTGCATAAGAAAAGGAAGAACATGAGGTAGAAAGACTTAGAGGTCAGTGCCTATATAGAAGAATTCCATAAGCTATGCTTAAGGTCCCATGTGATGGAAGATGAAAGCCTAAAAGTGGAAAGGTATCATAATGGCCTTAAATGGAGCATTCAAGAAGAAATTAGTCTTTTAAGCCCCAAGACTATCCACCAATGCTATTAATTATCCCTCAAAGTGGAAGAGAAGCTCAAAAATAAATAGGACTCAAATAGTAGAGGTAGAGGAAGAGATAATAGAGGTCATAGAGGAGGATATGGAGGAAGAAATCCTGAAGCTAAGAATCAGAGTGAGAATAAACTCATAGAGAATTAGGGAGAATCCAACAATGCTAGAGGTGGTTACAACAGAGGAAGAGGCCCAAATAATAGTTCAAGAGGAAGGACTGATGGCCAAGGAAGAGGATCTTATTTCTCTTCTATGAAGTGCTACAATTGTCAGCAACTTGGGCACCCTGCATATCGGTGTCCAGCAAAGAGCTCTACTTCCCATGGAGGAGAGAAAAGAGATAACTATGTACAAGAAGAGTCTTCTAGCAGCAAGACTTTAGATATCCCCATAGGATCAAAGATGGGAGAACATTTGATGGTTCAGAGAACACTCCTAAAAGAGCCCATCAAAGAAGTGCCAAGCCAAAGAAGATTCTTGTTTCAAGTCAATTGCAAAGTACTCGGTAAGGTCTATAAAGTTATCGTAGATTTAGGATCTACTGATAATATTGTTTCTTTAGAAGCTATTGAGAACTTAAAATTATCAAGAATTCCTCATACTAATCCTTATAAAGTTACTTGGTTGAATAGAGATCAACATGTAATAGTCAATGAACAAGCTTGGATAGAATTGTCCATAGGGAGGTATAAGGATAGAATTTTTGTATGATATCCTACCCATGGATGTGTGTCATTTGCTATTAGGTAGAGCTTGGCAGTATGACCGATGTGCAGTCCATAATGGAGCTGAGAATTCCTATTCCTTTAAGAAGGATGACATGACTTTTAGGGTACAGTCAATCTTGGAAGAAGAGAAGGAAATAAAAAGAGGTCCCAACCTATTGGTAGTCAGTGAGAAAGAATTCCTAAAAACATTGGAAGAAGATGGAGTAGGCTTTGATTTGGTTCTAAAACCAAAAAGTGAGAAGAGAAATGAAAGAGAAGAGTTGCCTTTAGAAATCCAAAGGTTGTTAACTCAATATCAGGCTATAGTTAGTAATGGTCAACCAGCTACCTTACCACCTGATAGATCCATTAGTCATCAAATTGACTTCATTCTAGGAGCCTCACTTCCAAATAAAGCTGCTTATAAAATGACTCCACAACAGAATTTAGATATTTCTAACCAAATCCAGGAACTAATTGACCAAGGGTTGATTAGAGAGAGCATAAGTCCTTGTGCTGTTCCCATAGTCTTAGCCTCAAAGAAAGATGATACTTGGAGGTTGTTAACTGATTCCAGGGCCATAAACAAGATAACTATCCGGTATAGGTTTCCAATACCTAGGATAGAAGATTTGATGGATTGTCTTGGTGGAGCTAGATATTACTCCAAGATAGATCTTAAGAGTGGATACCATCAGATAAGAATTAAAGGGGGAGATGAGTGGAAGACTGATTTTAAGACTATTGAAGGATTGTATGAATGGCTAGTTATGCCATTTGGGTTCTCAAATGCCCCAAGCATATTTATGAGATTGATGAATGATGTTTTAAAGGAATTCATTGGAAAATGGGTTGTAGTGTACTTAGATGACATCTTGGTGTTCAAAAAAACAAAAAGAGGATCATCTTAGAAATTTGCAATTGGTAATGTAGAGATTGCATGAAGAAAAGTTGACAATCAACTTGGAAAAGAGTGAATTCATGAAGAAAGAATTGGTATATCTCAATTTTGTTATCTCAGAAGGTAACTTGAAGATGGATGTAAGCAAGGTGGAAGCAATCTTGAATTGGCCTACATCAAAATTAGCTACGGAGGTAAGAAGCTTCCATGGTTTGGCATAATGTTATCAAAAATTTATCAAACAGTTCAGTGAGATTAGTGCACCTCTTTTAGATACCATCAGAGGAGGTATGAAAGAAAATTTCCAATGGAATGAGAAGGATAATGAAGGATTTGAGAATCTAAAGAAGATAATTGCGACTCAACTGATTTTGACACTTCCTAGTTTTGGAAAATTTTTTACTGTGGAATGTGATGCTAGTAATATTGTTGTCAGTGCAGTATTGAGTCAAGAGGGAAAGCCAATAGCTTTTCATAGTGAGAAACTCAGTGATGCAAAGAAAAAGTTTTCCTCATATGATTCAGAATTGTATGCATTAGTGCAAGCACTAAGGAAATGGAAACATTATCTACTTTTGAAAGAATTTGTTGTCTTTATCGACAATAAGGCTTTGAGTTTTCTGAGTTCACAAGATAAACTAAGTCATAAGCACATGAAATGGGTGGAATACATCCAAGCCTTTACCTTCACAATTAAGCATAAGAAGGGAGTACAAAATAAGGTGGCAGATGCATTGAGTAGAAGGTTAATCACGGTGCAAGAAGTTTAGTTAAGAAGTGTTGGCATTGAAAGCTTCAAAGATTTGTATCCAGCAGATCAAGATTTTGCAGCAGCATACAAGGTATGTCAAGAGTATCAAAATCATTTTCATAGTGAATATTCAGAGTATACTCTTCATGAAGGTCTTCTATTTAAGGGAGGACAAATTTGTGTACCAAGAGGTTCTATGCGAGAGAATATAGTACACGAAAAGCATAATGGCTCCTTAAGTGGACATTTTGGGTTGAATAAGACCTTAGAATTGGTTAAAAGGTATTACTATTGGCCAAGAATGAATCGAGACATCCAGAAGTATGTAGAGACTTGTTTGGTTTGTCAGAAGGAAAAAGGGACTTCATCCAATGTAGGATTGTATCAACCCCTTCCTATCCCAAATAGACCATGGGAATGCCTTAGTATGGATTTTTTTGTTGGGTTACCAAAGACCAAGCAAGGAATGGACATCATCTTTGTAATTGTTGACAGGTTCAACAAGATTGCTCATTTTGTACCATGCAAAACCACACATGATGCTTGTTACATAGCCAATATATTATTTAGAGAAGTAGTCCAGATACATGGATTACCTTTGAGTATTGTGTCAGATAGAGACTCTAAGTTTATGAGTCATTTTTGGAAAAATTTGTGGCAGAAGCTTGGTACAAATCTTTCTTTTAGCTCAGCCTACCATCGACAAACTGATGGTCAGACCGAAGTGGTGAACCAAAGCCTAGGTAATATTTTGAGATGCATTACCAAGGAGTATGGACAATCATGAGATCAGTTACTTGCTCAAGCAAAATTTTCCTACAATGATACAGTCAATAGGTCCACTGGAAAGAGCCCTTTTGAAATTGTGTATGGGATTCATCCTAGGGGTATATGTGAATTAAGGGATCTTGGTAGAAATATAGAGAGGAGTGGGTGTGTTGAAGATTTTTCTCAATCCATGAAGGAGGTCCATGACTCAGTCAAAGAAGCATTGATAGAGACTACCACTCATATCAAGAAAAAGGTCGATGCAAGGAAAAGAAATGTTTAATTTTAGGTTGGAGATTTGGTTATGGTGCACCTCAACAAGGAAAGGTTGTAGAAAGGATTTCCAAGTAAAATTTAGATGAGGAAGATAGGCCCTTGTGCAATATTGGCCAAATATGGGTCTAATGCTTATAAAGTTGATCTTCCTACAGACATAGGATTATCTCCTATTTTTAATGTGGCAGATTTGGTATCCTATAAAGGTCCAATTCCCAAAGGAGATTCTGATCTCACAGGAGATATCAAGGATCTCAAAGAGCTTAAAATTCTTTTTATACCCCAACTAAAGGCAGACATGATTCTGAATTCAAGAGTTTCCAAGCAAACTAGACGACAGATCTATATGGAACATCTGGTCAAATGGAAAGGCAAAGTTGATTCAGAGGCTACATGGGTATAGGAAACCAATTTTAAGAAGTTAGGCATCAATCCTAACTTACTCCAATCACCTAGAAGTTGATTTGTTTTTTTTTGGGGAGTATGGTGTAGGAGCACCTAAGTTAAGTTACACTATTCGTCAGTTTTTGTTCGTCGGTTTCTATCGTCAACAATGCTTGTTCATTTCTATTTGTTGGCGATGTCCATTAGTTTCTATTCATTGGCGATGCTTGTTGGCAGTATTTATTGGTGATGCTTGTTGATGATAACCATCGGTGACTTTGTTTGTTGTCGGGGTCAAAAATTGATGCTATTTTTGCTATTCAAAAAAGTCAACTCCGACGCTCGGTAATGTCAGTTAATGACCTAGGAAATGTGGATGTGACATTTGTGACCAGCTGGGTCACTTGCAATGACTCTCTACATGTTGTTTTTCTTGAAAGGATTAGGGACACCTATTCCTATTTTGGAAGGATCTTTTATTGCTCTGCTTGGCCGCCTTTGTAGGGTGGTTGAAGTTGTCCACGAGTATCAGATATTTTGGGAGATATTTTGATGGATGTATATATAGATGAAAAGCTCTTGTAATAGATGTAGAGGAATATAGATAGATTAGAGAAGGGGGATAGACACAGATCATATCATCCTGTAATAGCTTAGTTCTTGTGAATAAGAAAGAACATATTTTAATGGATTCCATGTGCAGTGTGTGTTATTATGTTCCTCAGGAGAAAACCATCAGTTTAGCTTGAGGGATGAACCTATCCTAATGGGTTCTATAGCATGAAATAGTAGGTTTACGGTGTAATCCTGGTCTAGGGCACTTGAGGTGAAGATCTTAGTGACTTCCTCAAGTTGGGGTGAAGCAATACCCTATAAGGTCTGTGCAAGAGACCTTAGAGCATAGTCAAGCTGACTGTCGATAACAACTAGACCTGGGCTATACATCAATATGTGAGATATAAATTGATAGAAAAAAAGACAAAAATGATCATAAAAATAAATCCTACAGATGAACTGCTTGAGTCCAAACAAGGAGGCTTTAAAGTCACCTCAAGAAGTATACCAAAGATTTGTTTGATGTATTAGAAACAACAAGATGAACTGCTCGAGTCCAAATACTGAGGCTTTAAAGTCACCTCAAGAAGTCTACCAAAGATTTTTTTGATGTATTAGAAACACCATTTAAAAAAAATGATTATTAATGTTATTGTAATACAAGTATTGAATTATATTTAATAATTATTTTGCTTACATCAACTGACTAGAAGTACTTAAATATCAAGGTATTGAGTGCTCAATTAAATATATAAGTTTTATATCATGCTTATAATAGTTATAAGTTTTTGATTAATTGCAAAAATAGGCTTGGAAGGGACTCAAAACCCTTTACAAACATATTACATTAAGATAAGAAATAAGGCCCTCTAGATAAAACACTACCAAAAATCAACAGACACCCAATACCAAAAAACTAGCAAAGCACATAAACAATAACAAATTATCCCATTCATGTATTATATAATTGTGTGTAAGAAAATACACCTTCATAAAATTAAGATTAAAAGCAACAATTCTATGGAAAGATAAAACAAATTAATCTAAGAATTGAAGCTAAAATCTATATCATCTCATGGTTCTCTATCCAAGCTTTGTTAAGAGAGCTCTCAGGCTTAATCTCTCTCAAGGAAAATCCTAGAATGAGATATGAATAGTAAAAAAATGCTCAAATCTAGCTAGAATGCTCAAAATTCTCAAAATGCTCCAAGATATGTGAGAAAATAACAAATGCTCCTAAACATGATATACTAGAATGCTAATGCAAATGCTGAAATTCTCTCAAAAGCTCTCCAATGCTATCAAATGCTCTCAATATGCCTATAGTAAGGATGCTTTTGCTCTTAAAATTCTTTGATCCCAAACACAAAGGAAATGGCTTGTATTTATAGCATTTCCCCAAGGGTAGGGGGTAGAGTGAGTTGATCATGATCAAAGTTTGGTTAAGTCAAAAGCTTTGAGGTGTTTGCAAATGGAGGGAAAGTTGGTTGGTTGTCTCAAAGATATTAGGAATTAAATAACTCCATCATTTAATTAAATTAGTCATGGAAGGGTGATTGGGTTGGATTTGATCTTTTTGATTTGAACTATACAATTGAAAAATCAACTGCATAATTTGATTAATCCCTTTAGGCTTGAATTTAATTATTTGATTTCATGATTATTTGATTCTTTTAATTTGATTTGATTTTTGTCCATTTGATTTGATCCATTTGATTTGCATTGAGATGATATTTTAAGGCATTTGGCTGAGATTCATAGTTTGGAATGCTTGAGATACACCTGGTCAATTTTCGGTGTCTACAAATGCCCCTCTTTGAATTGATGTGTGAAGCGCATTGATTCAAAGAAAACTTGATTGTCCTAAGCATTGATTCGATGCTAATGAGCTGATTGACTAATATGAAAACCTGATATGAAACTCCAATATGAAATCTTGATATGAAACTTTGATATGAAACCCTGATATGAAACTTTGATACGAAACCCTGATATGAAACCCTGATATGATTCTATGATATGAAACTTTGATATGAAAATCTGATATGAAACTCTAACATGAAAATCTGATATGATAAATTTTGAAATTTTAATGCCCCAAATTTGATACAAGATATAATGCAGAATCCCATTTTGATGATATGATGATGCCCCCTCAGAAATGAAATCATATTGATCGTATGTAAAAGTTTTTGATGAACAATGTTGATAGAATAGATCCAAGATGATTGCATTTTTGATATCAATGATGTTTGGAAAGATGTCAAACAAATGCCCTAGTATGCAGAATATGCAGATTAGGTTTGATTGGGTCAAAAATCTCATAAAATAGATTAAAATAGCTTAAATAGGTTGAAAAACCCATATTTACTATTCATTTTCACTTTTTAGTATTGAGATTTTGCTGTGAGCCTCTGACTATTGACAATGATGATGGTCCCCATTTGAGAGCACAGGTTTGAGTGAGCACATAGATATCAGAGACCTCTTGACTATGGGCCTTCAGTGAGTGGTTTGAACTCCCTTAGTGCATTTATTTCTCTTAAAATAGCATTTAATATATCTTTTTACTGCTTTCTAGGAAAATTTAGCAAAATGCCGCGTAGGGCAGAGAAAAGCCGCGTCCATGCTATAAAAATCCATGTATATATGCACAATCCTTTGCCGTGTAGGAGCTAGGGTAAAATTTTCACCCAAATAGTAATGTGCCACCTAGAAAAACCCTAGTTTTTAAAGGCCACATATGAGGTGTGAAAATCCATGTAGGCGTGTAAAAGACCACCTAATTGCTTAAGCACTGCCTATGAGTGGTAAAGAGCCACTTTTAAAGATTTAAAAGCTGCGGGGCTTAAAAAGACACGTACACTAAGTTAAGTTCCACTTACCATAAAATTGGAAATTTGATATAGGAAATAGAAGAACTCAGTTTGATTGATCATCCAGATGACCTGATTAGATTTCAAGCTAGAAAATGTTTGTCCAGAATGTCACGTAGTGTTTAGGATATTAGAGAAGTCATAATGATGAATGTTTGATAGGCCAATCAGATATGATTAAAAATGATTATGAATTATCCTTGTGTCTCACGATATAGAGGTTAGGAGAAATAAGTTGATACACTCAAGTTAGAGCAAAGATAGATTTAATGTTTTGTGATTTACTTAGAATGGTTCACCAAGAGAAAAACTAACATGATTCACTTTGTTTCAAAATGTAGGAACATTACCGCAAGTTGTAGGTATGGGGTGTAGCATTGTGGATTTTTGATTTAGTAGATGAGCTTACGTCTCCTAAGTGATGTACTATTGAGACATGTAGATTGAGTTTCCTTTTAGATCTCCCTCAGTTTCAGTTGAACCAAGGTTTGTTGATAGCTATGGTAGGGCGATGGCACTCTGACCATAATACCTTTCATTTACCTCTTAGTGAGATGACTATTATGCTAGAGGATGTATATAGATTATTGAGGATCTCGACTCATGAAGAGCGGGTGTATTATGATTCAGTGTATGATAGTAGTGTATGCAGACAGGTGTTTGGAGATAACACCATTGCTGATGATTGCATTACTTGGGCACAATTTGCTTCATTTCCCACTTTACCAATGTTATTAGGAGCTATGATTGGGGGATTAATTTTACCAGATAGGAGAGGTCATGGTTTCACTATCGGATGGGGCCAAATTTTAGAGGACCTGATTGCACATCCACAAAGATTGGATTGGGGTTCTTGTGTTTTGGCATAGTTATATCATGATCTTCACGAGATTGTATATCGACATAGTGCAGCTATTTCTATAGGTGTAGTATTATTACAGTTATGGACTTGGGAGAATCTGCCTATTACAAGGCCAGTCTTAGCTTGAGTTCAGGGTTGTGGTTATCCATATGTATTTCTATATGATGACATGGTTGTCCAACATCATCTGGGCAAGGTCAATTTTTGGAGATGTACCATTGATGACATTGATCAGGTAGTATGGAGGCCATATCTATAGTGTGAGAGGTGGCAGGAGGATGATGACGAGTTACCATATATGTTTTCACCTCAATGGATGACAGGCTGATCACCATTAGTAATTGAGAGATTTTGCTGTGGGAGAGTACTCCGTCAGTTTGGCTGGATGTAGGATATGCCACAGGGTATGACACTTTATGCCAGAGTTTAGGCTGAGAGATCGATGTGGGGAGCATAGGTTGACTACTAGTCAGCTTGTTTTCAGATAGATCAGCTCAGATATGGTGTTTGGGATATGATGCCATAGGTGGCAGATGCAGGGATGTCAGCTGAGTATCGTGAGTGGTTCTTGTGACATCATTTCATTTGATTTATTGACCCAAAAGAGACCATTATTGGTGTTGATGAGCTCTCAAATGATGATGAAGATGATGGTGGTGATGGGGATGATGGTGAAAGACCATGTAGGCATAGAGTTCAGAGGATACCTAGGGTGCCTCAGGTACAGAGAGCAGCTAGACCTTGGATGAGAGGTGGACATGTGAGAGGCCAAGGCGGTGGATTTAGGTAGCCTAGGTAGAGATGAGCACAGGCACAGGTAGCTCAGGATCGGGCTCCTTTTAGAGTTGATACAGATTTGGCCAGACACAGACATAGACATGTCCATGTGGCCTGACAGGTTCCAGTTTAGGGACAGATACCACATGTGGATCCACAGGTCAGTATAGCATAGGTGATATCTTAGGTACCTCTAGCACCTTAGGCACCACAGGCTCCTATAGAATCAAAAGAACCTCCAGTTCCTCCTATTACAGATGATATAGTGCAGGATGTTTGGGGTTTACAGGCAGGGATGACTGCAGTGACAACTAGATTGGATCAGGTTACGACTATGTTGCAGCAATTTCTGGCTACTCTGGCTCAGTTACCTACCAGTGTGAGCACAAGTCAGGAACCTCCTAGTGCATAGGATAGAGCAGCTGATAGGGATCCTGATGGTGCAGGGGGTTCAAGCATAGGTTTAGCCAAAGATGGATCAGGTGCCCCTGCTGGGTCATGAGACAGATTTGGACCTATGATATATAGCATTGACGATGTATCATATGCATTTTTTGATCAGGACTTTGATGTATGGACCATTGTATTAATGTACCTTTGATGTACTGATTTATGTTATAGACATTGATGATGGACATTTATCTATGATGATCTTTGTTTCCTCCCTTGATGATGTTATTGTAATCACCTAAAAATGGTCACATAAACCCTAGACCCCCAATCTCAGCAATTAATCAAGAAACCCTAATCTTGATTATTCTAAGTCCTAAATCAAATAGGTAATTCATCAAATCAAACTGGTTTGACCTAAACCCTAGGTCCTAATTGATCATCTTACTTGATTAATTAATTAATTCCTAAAGTCACATTACATTGGCAAATAAACTTTATACTATTATTTAATTGATATTAAGACATATTAATTAAATAAATATTACAAAATTGTCAATTAAATAAAAAGGAATTAAATTAATTATAAAAACATAAATGTGCATCCAAAAACAATTAATTTATTAAAAATTCATATGACATCATCAAATCCAGTTAACTAATTTATCAAAATGGAAACAATCCAGTTCCACTCAATTAACTGATTCTCCACTGTTTATCATTTTGGAAACATTTCAGTTAATTGTGAACTGATTTTGGAAGTTACCAAAATAATTGATCAGTTAGTTTAGTCAACTGACTCTCTCGACCAATTGAATCACTTGCACATGGATTGTGCTTCTTCAATCAAATCTGAGCCACTCTTTTTGTTTGATCTCGACCATCGATTCAAGAGAGATTTCTATAAAAGAGAAACTTTTTTCCCTCACAAAGGATCCTAACTTTTTATCTAATGTTATTATACTGCATTTTCATCTTAGCTTTCTAGAATTTTAGCTTTCATTTATTTATATTGTTGTTTTTTATTTTCAAAGCATGCAAACAATCTAACTTAGAGCACACTTTGTTTTGGGCTTAAAAACCGAATCTCTCATATTTCAATTTGGTGCTTCTAAAATGAATCTTAATCAACTTTGGATGAACAAAAATTTGCATTTTCCTTTTTCATGTAGTTAATCAATCATTTAGCTCAATCATCTAGATTAAATCCTTCATTTAGGTCTTCAGTGTAGTCACTGAACTTGCAATGATCTGAGAGCAAGCTCATACTCTTGCCTACTAGGAGGCAACAGGTCGATTCATTCATGCATGCAGGATGAATTAATCTATATTTATTTCTGTATGTGATTGAAGAGTAATGACCATGTTGAAGTGTATGGCTAAATTAGAGGCCCACATTTAGCTATCACAATTATGAGATTTCCTTGTATGCATATCTACATGTTTCTATGATGCATTTATTTCTATTGTGCTATGGATGCAAATTCCTTAGAGTAGGACATAGATAAATGGAGGCAAATGTCTTAGAGTAGGACATAGATAAATGGATGCAAATGATGTTAATGCAATTTTTATCTCTATATGTTTTTCTGATTTAATCATGTATGGATTATGCAATGCAATGAAAGAAATACTTAGTGCTATGATAAATGAAATGCAACTATCTTTTTGTTTTTGGATGTATGCAATTTAACTTATGATATGCAGTTCTAAATGATGATATGGATAAATGAATAATGATTAATGTTTCTTTTTCTTGTTTTTCTCTTGACATGGATATATAATGAATAATGACTAATGATGATGAATGCAAAGGAAAATCTCATTTTGAATGACTTGAAACCATGAAATTGATGAAGTGTTGTCAACTTTTATCCCCTCTTGAACTTGGAAAATTGCTAGAAAGACAAGCCATTTGAAAACTAAGCTTTTGAGAATGCATTTAAGCTAAAAAGCCACATGAAACTAATGTAACATGCAAAATGCAACTAATCTAACATGAAGATGCAACTAATTGTCTTTGAGGTTTGTGAAAGAAATGCAAACTGAGATATATTTTCATCATAGAGCGTTGTGGAACTAGAGTCGATACAATCCTTACTGGTGCCACTGTGACCATAATAATATGAATATGAATCTCCCTTCATGTGGTAACCCCTTCTATGAAACCAAGTACAACCCTCACTAGTTGAATGACCAACTATGGGAGTATGAATACCAGTTTAATCAGATTCAATGTTGCAAGTGGATGTTGGTATTAAGATATGGAAAATCTAAATAACCAAGGTATCCTTTTGAGTAAACAAACAAAGGTTAACCCTCCATCCCATATGAATGTCCTCTATTGTTCTTTGATGACCATGTCCTTAGATGAATTCACACAAGTTAAAGAATCTTCCTCAAAACAGTCACTCATAAGCTTAAGAAAACATCATGTCTCTTATCATTTTCAATCTAGTCAAAACATCAATGATTAACTAAAAAGAACATGACTTGAAAAAGTCAATGAAAAACTCATAAAAAATTCCAAGTGTTTTGTGAAATGTATCAAGATTTTCAAATAAGAATTCCAGACAATCTGATCATTTAGGGTGTGTCAATTTTTAATCCTGATAAAATAAGGCAATGAGATTCAAGGATCATATTATGCAATCAAACTATTTAGGGTTGAATAATGATATTCATCAAAGGTTCCAAAAGTCTCTCCTGAATCTGAAAATCTTCTTCTGATGTGTGACCAAAATGTTGCACTATTGAATCCGGTTGGTACCAAAATCTATGATGTGTGCCCCCCAAGTGATAAATGTGATCAATTGTGAAACTTAGGGCAACTAAACCTAGAATGTGACAAAATGCAGCTTTGAGACTTTATTATGGCAATGCACAAATTACGGATGCAATGAGGATATGGGCAAGTGAGATGAGGAACAACAATATGTAAAAATGCAACTAAGAAACACCTAAGGGACAAAAGGCACCTGTTTCCAGGTTTTCACCTCTTGGGATTATTGCTCTTTTTCTCTTTTTTTGCTACCAAGGTGCTTATTGCTAGGTTTTCACCAAGGCACTTTTTTCTCTTTTTCAAATGTTTTTGGCTTTTTTGAATTTTCTTATTTTTTTGGTATTTTTGAAATTTTCCCATGTACAAGGGTGACGCTTGACTCATCTGATACTCTCAACTTATACTCTTTATTCTGATACTCTTTCCTCTGAATCAGGTGTAGAACCTCTTAAGATGAATGCTATTGATAGGTTCTAGCAATTCATCACCATCACAATCAGCCAATTTGTAGGTCCCTATTCCAAATGAAGAAACAATGACAAAAGGACCAAGCCAATTTGCTTCCCACTTCCCTTTCTTTTCTCTATCAGCCTGGTTTTTTGGATTTTCTCTCAATACTAGATCCCCTATTTGAAAGTTTCTTAGCTTGATATGTTTGTTATAGTTCCTGGAAATTCAATTCTGATACACTTTCAAATGATCATAGGCTTGAGTTTGATGTTCCTCCAACAATTCCAATTGTTGAAGGCAAGTAACTCTATAATCCTTATCCATTATTAATCCATGCAATGACACTCTGAGGGATGGTATTTCAACTTCTAAAGGAAGAACAACTTCGGCCCCATAAACCAAAGAAAAAGGTGTAGCTCTTTTCGGGGTGCGAATAATAGTCCTATAGGCCCACAATGCTAGATTGATTTGAAGGTGCCAATCCTTTCCTGATTTTCCAACAGATCTCTTTAGGATTTTAAGGATGTTCTTGTTGGTGGCTTCTGCTTGTCCATTACCTTGGGGATAGTAAATGGATGAAGAGTGATGTGTAATGTGGAATGTGTCACAAAGTTCATCAATATCTTTGTTATTAAAATGTTTTCCATTATCGGTGATGATGGCATGAGGAATGCCATATCTGCAAATTATATGATTTAGGATAAACATGGAAAATTGTTTTCCTATTGCAGTTGATAAAGGGACAACTTCAACCCATTTAGTAAAGTATTCTATCGCTGTGATTATATACTTGTGTCCATTTGAAGAAGGTGGATAAATCATGCCAATCAAGTCAAAACCCCATTGATAGAA